>OY804595.1:9208645-9408503 GCA_963680895.1 Fragum sueziense | reverse complement strand
TCGACAAAAGGTTCGAAATTGCCATGTACGACACAAGCGTGATGTCAGCTCGTTCGGTTGTAACTCTGGTGAGTGTTTATGTCACAATGTTCCATTTGACTTTCGAACGAAACAGAACGGTTCATTATTCAATTTCACCATAATTGTCCAAAGCAATGCTTTAATTCTCATTTTTTCAAGCTTAATTTAGCATAACTGTCGATTATTTTTTTTTTTAGTTTTCACAATAAAAAGAATTACTTGAGTGAGTGTGCTCAACAGCGAGATGAACTCGCCCTCCATCAGTCATACGTTCATTATTACTCGAGTAATTCTTTTTCTTGTTAAAAAATAAAATTTGTGTTCAATAAGCGTAAAAAGATACGAATTAAAGCATTGCTTTGGACAATTTTGTTGAAATTTGAAACTGAACCATTCTGTTTCGTTCGAAAGTCAAGGGGAACATTGTGATAAAAACACTCACCAGAGTATCCCAAGCGAACGCGCCTAAAATTGCCGAAATCTAAAATCCGTTGAGTCGGCAAAACATTCAACAAATTAAAGCTGAATTCTTTGTGATATTATTCAACAAGGAAGGTTGGTGAAAGATTTTAATTTATTTTATCGTTTTAATGCATGTTTTGGCCACGATCATGCACAAACTAGCAGATTTAGTCCTACAAGCGGGGGTCACACGGTCACGTCGTTCATGGCGTTTTCGAACCTTTCGTCGAGAAACCGGCCTCTGTCACGAAAAATCTGATCGTTACGCGTACAGACCACCGGATTTTTCGCTAAATAAATATATATGGAGTTAATTAGTTAAGATCTCGTGTAATTATCTTCAAAATTGGCGTCGTAATGGGTGTTTTGCGAGAATGGGTACTATTTTCTATACAGGAAAACTTGGTCCCCTTGTCTTTAATAGAAAGAGTCTACATAAAAATCGCTAAAATTCCCTGTGGTCTAGATTGGATAGATGTAAATCTAGATGTAAATTCTGATAAATAACTGGAATCTAGATCAACATTGGTTAGAACAAAATATCAGTCGGGTAATTTAAAAGCCTCAAAGCTTTCTAGACGAAACCAACACTGAAAAGCAGCCACGGAAATTAATTATCCCTTTTAGTTTTACAGTTCTAGTCTATACAAATTCTCCGCCATTATGTTAATTTATTCACAAATCCCACTTCACTGTCTCTGTCCGTAGAATCTTAGTCCAAGGTGTAATTAAATCGTAAATCAAACAAAGAAATGAGCATTGTTTACCTCAAAGTGCTTTTATCCATTGACTAAGAAATTCACACTTTTACTTTTGCCTTCTTCATCTTCGAAGATAAACACAAAATTATAACGCAAGTTACCGTCGACAAGGCCAAGATTTGTTCCAGATATGGTAAAACATATTTCGCCTTTAGAAAATAGAGATTCTATTGACATACAAAAAATGTGATTTTGCAGAAAAATACGAATAAAGTCTATTTACAGTTAGCACTCTATATCACAACCATAACATACTAGACAGTACAAATAATAGAGTATTTGTCCATCTCTTATTCCATGGCATAAGTGCAAAATATTTGTAAGTGTAAATGTATTGGAAAGAATTAAAAACTTAACATGCTTAGAGTAACACACTGTCACATGGGATTTAGCTCCAAGTCTCATTCAATTGCAATTAATATGCAAGTTTGCATAGTTCATCAATTGAACAGACAATCACAAATTATGGATGAATCCCTTGCTCTACCATTGCTTTAATCAGTCCTTAAAAAATAAACATCTGCAAAATGTCAAACACAGACAAAATAGGAGACAAATGGACAAACAATGCAGAAAGAAAACATTTATATAGAAGTGCATTTGACTTGACTGCTATTGAACATATAAGACGCAAAATGCTTATTTACACTTCCTGCTTGCCTTATTTCAGAGAGATAAGGACAAGTCCTTAAATCCCTCAACTATTGACCTTGGACCACAGCAACAGATAAAAGAGGGTAAAGGTATTCTAAATTTGTTATTTCAAACCAAAACACTATATTATGGGAACTCATTGGAATTGTCTCAATGAGACAATTCCAATGGGTACCCATAATATAGGGTTTGATGGACAGCAAGGAAAATATTGCATTTTTAACCCATTACCACACAATGACTCCATTTGACTCCTCACAAAATAATAGCTTTGGAAAACATCGTGGAAAATGAAGAAATTGCTTGTGACAAGCAATTTCTTCATTTCCCACAATGTTTTCTACCCAAAAAGACAACAAAAATTTAAATTTCATTCATTTGAAATTGTCGTCTGCAGGATCTTTCAATTTGGACCAGCCTAACAAAATTTTGTTTGGTAATGGGTTGAAAGCTGTTACCCCCTCTTATTTGCAGCTCTGCTTGTAATCATTTTAGAGATTAGTGAGACCATCACAGAGGACTTCTTCTGTATGGGTCTTGTCTCCAGTATGACACAATGGTAGCCACACAAACGACTTGACTTCCTCTCTGTTGGCCGCGGAACAGTACAACATATCTGAAGTATACAATAAATATGTACATTAACCCAGTATGACACAGTGGCAACCACACAAATGACTTGACTTCCTCTCTGTTGGCCGCGGAACAGTACAACATATCTGAAGTATACAATAAATATGTACATTAACCCAGTATGACACAGTGGCAACCACACAAATGACTTGACTTCCTCTCTGTTGGCCGCGGAACAGTACAACATATCTGAAGTAAACAATAAATATGTACATTAACCCAGTATGACACAATGGTAGCCACACAAATGACTTGACTTCCTCTCTGTTGGCCGCGGAACAGTACAACATATCTGAAGTATACAATAAATATGTACATTAACCCAGTATGACACAATGGTAGCCACACAAATGACTTGACTTCCTCTCTGTTGGCCGCGGAACAGTACAACATATCTGAAGTATACAATAAATATGTACATTAACCCAGTATGACACAGTGGTAGCCATACAAATGACTTGACTTCCTCTCTGTTGGCCGCGGAACAGTACAACATATCTGAAGTATACAATAAATATGTACATTAACCCAGTATGACACAATGGTAGCCACACAAATGACTTGACTTCCTCTCTGTTGGCCGCGGAACAGTACAACATATCTGAAGTATACAATAAATATGTACATTAACCCAGTATGACACAGTGGTAGCCATACAAATGACTTGACTTCCTCTCTGTTGGCCGCGGAACAGTACAACATATCTGAAGTATACAATAAATATGTACATTAACCCAGTATGACACAGTGGTAGCCATACAAATGACTTGACTTCCTCTCTGTTGGCCGCGGAACAGTACAACATATCTGAAGTATACAATAAATATGTACATTAACCCAGTGTAACATAGTGGTAACCATACAAATGACTTGACTTCTTCTCTGTTGGCTGCGGAACAGTACAACATATCTGAAGTATACAATAAATATGTACATTAACCCAGTATGACACAGTGGTAGCCATACAAATGACTTGACTTCCTCTCTGTTGGCCGCGGAACAGTACAACATATCTGAAGTATACAATAAATATGTACATTAACCCAGTATGACACAGTGGTAGCCATACAAATGACTTGACTTCCTCTCTGTTGGCCGCGGAACAGTACAACATATCTGAAGTATACAATAAATATGTACATTAACCCAGTATGACACAGTGGTAGCCATACAAACGACTTGACTTCCTCTCTGTTGGCCGCGGAACAGTACAACATATCTGAAGTATACAATAAATATGTACATTAACCCAGTATGACACAGTGGCAACCATACAAATGACTTGACTTCCTCTCTGTTGGCCGCGGAACAGTACAACATATCTGAAGTATACAATAAATATGTACATTAACCCAGTATGACACAGTGGTAGCCATACAAACGACTTGACTTCCTCTCTGTTGGCCGCGGAACAGTACAACATATCTGAAGTATACAATAAATATGTACATTAACCCAGTATGACACAGTGGCAACCATACAAATGACTTGACTTCCTCTCTGTTGGCCGCGGAACAGTACAACATATCTGAAGTATACAATAAATATGTACATTAACCCAGTATGACACAGTGGTAGCCATACAAATGACTTGACTTCCTCTCTGTTGGCCGCGGAACAGTACAACATATCTGAAGTATACAATAAATATGTACATTAACCCAGTATGACACAGTGGTAGCCATACAAACGACTTGACTTCCTCTCTGTTGGCCGCGGAACAGTACAACATATCTGAAGTATACAATAAATATGTACATTAACCCAGTATGACACAGTGGCAACCATACAAATGACTTGACTTCCTCTCTGTTGGCCGCGGAACAGTACAACATATCTGAAGTATACAATAAATATGTACATTAACCCAGTATGACACAGTGGTAGCCATACAAATGACTTGACTTCCTCTCTGTTGGCCGCGGAACAGTACAACATATCTGAAGTATACAATAAATATGTACATTAACCCAGTATGACACAGTGGTAGCCATACAAATGACTTGACTTCCTCTCTGTTGGCCGCGGAACAGTACAACATATCTGAAGTATACAATAAATATGTACATTAACCCAGTATGACACAGTGGTAGCCATACAAATGACTTGACTTCCTCTCTGTTGGCCGCGGAACAGTACAACATATCTGAAGTATACAATAAATATGTACATTAACCCAGTATGACACAGTGGTAGCCATACAAACGACTTGACTTCCTCTCTGTTGGCCGCGGAACAGTACAACATATCTGAAGTATACAATAAATATGTACATTAACCCAGTATGACACAGTGGTAGCCATACAAACGACTTGACTTCCTCTCTGTTGGCCGCGGAACAGTACAACATATCTGAAGTATACAATAAATATGTACATTAACCCAGTATGACACAGTGGTAGCCATACAAATGACTTGACTTCCTCTCTGTTGGCCGCGGAACAGTACAACATATCTGAAGTATACAATAAATATGTACATTAACCCAGTGTGACACAGTGGTAGCCATACAAATGACTTGACTTCCTCTCTGTTGGCCGCGGAACAGTACAACATATCTGAAGTATACAATAAATATGTACATTAACCCAGTGTAACATAGTGGTAGCCACACAAATGACTTGACTTCCTCTCTGTTGGCCGCGGAACAGTACAACATATCTGAAGTATACAATAAATATGTACATTAACCCAGTGTGACACAGTGGTAGCCACACAAATGACTTGACTTCCTCTCTGTTGGCCGCGGAACAGTACAACATATCTGAAGTATACAATAAATATGTACATTAACCCAGTGTGACACAGTGGTAGCCACACAAATGACTTGACTTCCTCTCTGTTGGCCGCGGAACAGTACAACATATCTGAAGTATACAATAAATATGTACATTAACCCAGTGTGACACAGTGGTAGACACACAAATGACTTGACTTCCTCTCTGTTGGCCGCGGAACAGTACAACATATCTGAAGTAAACAATAAATATGTACATTAACCCAGTATGACATAGTGGTAGCCACACAAATGACTTGACTTCCTCTCTGTTGGCCGCGGAACAGTACAACATATCTGAAGTATACAATAAATATGTACATTAACCCAGTGTAACATAGTGGTAGCCACACAAATGACTTCACTTCCTCTCTGTTGGCCGCGGAACAGTACAACATATCTGAAGTATACAATAAATATGTACATTAACCCAGTACGACATAGTTGTAGCCACACAAATGACTTCACTTCCTCTCTGTTGGCCGCAGAACAGTACAACATATCTGAAGTAAACAATAAATATGTACAGTAACCCAGTGTGACATAGTGGTAGCCATACAAATGACTTCACTTCCTCTCTGTTGGCCGCGGAACAGTACAACATATCTGAAGTAAACAATAAATATGTACATTAATCCAATATACCATAGTGGTAGCCACACAAATGACTTGACTTCCCCTCTGTTGGCCGCAGAACAGTACAACATATCTGAAGTATACAATAAATATGTACATTAACCCAGTGTAACACAATGGTAGCCACACAAATGACTTCACTTCCTCTCTGTTGGCCACAGAACAGTACAACATATCTGAAGTAAACAATAAATATGTGCATTAACCCAGTGTGACACAGTGGTAGCCACACAAATGACTTCACTTCCTCTCTGTTGGCCACAGAACAGTACAACATATCTGAAGTTAACAATAACAAGAGATGTTTGTAAAACATATATGCCCCCTCAAGGGCCTACATTTGATGTAGGTCAAAGTCCAAGGTCAAGTTAACAAGGTCCAAGGTCATGGTCAAATATGAAAGGTCTTGGTAGGAGGTGTTTATGTGTGAAATATCAAATCTGTATATGTAAAAGTAAAATGAAACATAGGCCAGGTTAAAGTTTTTAAAAGTAGGCCAAATGCCAAGGTTAAGGTCATGGTCAAATGTGAAAGGTCTTGGTTGGAGATGTCCATGTGTGAAATATCAAGGCTGTAGGTGTAAAAGGACATGATATATATGCCTGGTTTCAGTCTTTTTAAAAGTAGGTCAAACTCCAAGTTCAAGGTTGCAATATTCACGGTCATGGTCAAATGTGAAAGGTCTTGGTAGGAGGTGTCTATGTGTGAAATATCAAGGCTGTAGGTGTAATAGGACATAAATAAAGGCTAGGTTAAAGATTTCTAAAAGTATGTAAAAATCAAAGGTCAAGGTCACACAGGCCACGGTCATAGTCAAATGTGCAAGGTCTTGGTAGGAGGTGTCCACGTGTAAAATATTGAGACTGTATAGGTAACAGGACATGAGATATAGGCCTAGTTTAAGTTTTTTAAAAGTAGGTCAAACTCCAAGGTCAAGGTCCAAGGTCATGGTCAAAAGTGAAATATCTTGGTTGGAAGTGACCATGTATGAAATATCAAGGCTGTATATGTAAAATGACATGAAATATAGGCCAGGTTAATGTATTATTAAAGTAGGTCAAACACCAAGGTCAAGGTCACAAGGTCCAAGGTCATGGTCAAATAAGAAAGGTCTTGGTCGTAGGTGTCCATGTGTCAAATATCAAGGCTGTATGTGTAAAAGGACATGATATATCGGCTAGATTAAAGTTTTTTTTTAAAAGTAGGTCAAAGTCCAAGGTCAAGGTCACAAGATCCGAGGTCATGGTCAAATGTGAAAGGTCTTGGTAGGATGTGTCCATGTGTGAAATATCAAGGCTGTATGTGTAAAAGCACATGAGATATAGGCCCAGTTTAATTTTTTTAAAAGTAGGTCAAACTTCAAGGTCAAGGCCACATGGTCCAAGGTCATAGTCATATGTGATAGGTCTTGGTCAGATGTTTCCATGTGTCAAATATCAAGGCTGTAGGTGTAAAAGGACATGATATATCGGCCAGGTTAAAGTTTTTTAAAAGTAGGTCAAACTCCAAGGTCAAGGTCACAAAGTCCAAGGTCATGGTCAATTGTGAAAGGTCTTGGTAAGATGTGTCCATGTGTGAAATATCAAGGCTGTATTTGTAAAAGGTCATGAGATATAGGCCCAGTTTAATATTTTTTAAAGTAGGTCAAACTCCAAGGTCAAGGTCACAAGGTCCAAGGTCATGGTTAAATGTGAACGATGTTGATAGGAGGTATCTATGTGTTAGATATCAAGGCTGTATGTGTAAAAGGACATGAGATATAGGCAAGATTAAGAATTAAGTTTAAAATCAACCAAGGGCAATAACTCCAAGAATTTGATTGGCAGAGTTACGGTTCTTGTGCACTGCACCTCTCCATAATGAGATCTGTTCACCTGTAAAGTTTCATGATTCTACCTTACATACTTTTTGAGTTATGCTCCGGACAATAATCAAGTTTGAAAATCAACAAAGGGCAATAACTCCAAAAATATGATTGGCAGAGTTACGGTTCTTGTGCACTGCACCTCTCCATAATGAGATCTATTCACCTGTAAAGTTTCATGATTCTACCTAACATAGTTTTTGAGTTATGCTCCGGACAATAATCAAGTTATAAAATCAACAAAGGGCAATAACTCAAAAAATTTGATCGGCAGAGTTAGGGTTCTTATGCACTGCACCTCTCCATAATGAAATCTATTCACCTGTAAAGTTTCATGATTCTACCTTACATACTTTTTGAGTTATGCTCCGGACAATAATCAAGTTTGAAAATCAACAAAGGGCAATAACTCCAAAAATATGATTGGCAGAGTTACGGTTCTTGTGCACTGCACCTCTCCATAATGAGATCTGTTCACCTGTAAAGTTTCATGATTCTACCTAACATAGTTTTTGAGTTATGCTCCGGACAAGAATCAATTTTGAAAATCAACAAAGGGCAATAACTCAAAAAAATTGATCAGCAGAGTTACGTTTCTTGTGCACTGCACCTCTCCATAATGAGATCTGTTCACCTGTAAAGTTTCATGATTCTACCTAACATAGTTTTTGAGTTATGCTCCGGACAAGAATCAATTTTGAAAATCAACAAAGGGCAATAACTCAAAAAAATTGATCAGCAGAGTTACGGTTCTTGTGCACTGCACCTCTCCATAATCAGATCTATCCACCTGTAAAGTTTCGTGATTGTACCTTACATACTTTTTGAGTTATGCTCCGGAAACAATAATCAAGTTATAAAATCAACAAAGGGCAATAACTCAAAAAATTTGATCGGCAGAGTTACGGTTCTTATGCACTGCACCTCTCCATAATGAGATCTATCCACCTTTGAAGTTTCATGATTCTACCTTTAATACTTTTTGAGTTATGCTCCGGACAAGGTTTGGTCTACGGACAGACCGACCGACATACGGACCGACCGACCGACCGACCGACCGACCTTCCGACACTTGCAAAACAATATACCCCCATTTTCTTCGAAAGGGGGCATAAATATATGCATTAACCCAGTGTGACACAGTGGTAGCCATACAAATGACTTGACTTCCTCTCTGTTGGCCGCGGAACAGTACAACATATCTGAAGTAAACAATAAATATGTACATTAACCTAGTGTAACATAGTGGTAGACACACAATTGACTTCACTTCCTCTCTGTTGGCCGCAGAACAGTACAACATATCTGAAGTAAACAATAAATATGTACATTAACCCAGTATGACATAGCGGTAGCCACACAAATGACTTGACTTCCTCTCTGTTGGCCGCGGAACAGTACAACATATCTGAAGTAAACAATAAATATGTACAGTAACCCAGTGTGACATAGTGGTAGCCATACAAATGACTTCACTTCCTCTCTGTTGGCTGCGGAACAGTACAACATTTCTGAAGTAAACAATAAATATGTACATTAACCCAGTGGTAGCCACACAAACGACTTGACTTCCTCTCTGTTAGCTACAGAACAGTACAACATATCTGAAAATGTACAAAAGTATGAGTGGGGGTCTGGAAAAAGATTTTTATGTTATTTGAGACCAACATAGATGAAGATCAACCCATGACTGATTGAGTGGGCCATTTTTGACAATATTTAAGTCATATCCTGAAAACTGGGGCTCCTAACCATGCAATTTGGTTGGTTCTCTCACCAGTACTACCACAACATCCTTTCCTAGCCTCAATCTGATCATCCCACTTATGCTCACAATTATCCACCCATTTGTGGAAGTTGGAATTTGAATTTCAGAACAAAACAGAAAATAATTCGACAATTGCAACATTTTGAATTGAGACCACATAACACAGGTTTTGAATGAAAATAATACATGTAGCTTTAATTCTTAACAAAATACGCACCATCTCCAGAAGCAATAATCTTGTTCTTTACTTCCATCATTCTGTGATAGCAATCTTTTGATGCCTGTTGATGATCCACCATTGGCCAGGGATAATCCACACCCACTACACAATTGGCCTTCTCTTGAACGGCTTTTGGGGCCTTCCAGGGCTCAAACAAGTACCGCAGTGGCATGTCCTTTAATACTGGCAGATAACGTCTGAAAGAGAGAACTTGTAAATTTAACCATTTTCATGTTGAAATTAATAAAACAGGCATTAAAGAATATTCTAACAAGAGGGCCAAGATGGCCCTGTATCGCTCCACTGGCTTTTAGACTACGAACTACTTCAAGGAATACAATAGAGGGCTATCCAAAGAAGATTCATGCTACACCAAAATGAAATCCAATAAAAGATTAAGGAGCAGAAATGTTTTTAAAATTTTCTTAAAATTACACTATGTTTCATATAGCCCACAGCGGCCAAGCTTTTCATCCGATCGGAAGGAATTTGGAAGATATTCATGCAAGGAAGATTCCTGTGAAGTTTGGTTGAAATTGGTCCTGTAGTTTTGGAGAAGAAGTTTGTTTAACAATTTTTCAAAAATTCAATTTAATCAAATTCATTAAAATTTAAGTTCTACACGGATTTTTTTTTTTTAAGAAATTTAGAGGAGATTCATACAAGGAAGATTCATGTGAAGTTTGGTTAAAATTGGTCCCGTAGTTTTGGAAAAGAAGATTTTTCGAAAAATTAATTAAATTTAGTTAATCAAAATTTAAGTTCTACACAGAATTCATTTTTTTAAAGGAATTAAGAAGAGATTCATGCAAGGAACATTTCTGTAAAGTTTGGTTGAAATTGGTCCAGTAGTTTTGGAGGAGAAGAATTTTTAAAGATTTTTCATAAATTCAATTTAATTGAATTAATTAAAATTTAAGTTATACACAGAATTTATCTTTTTGAAGGAATTAAAAAGAGATTCATACAAGGAATATTTCTGTGAAGTTTGGTTGAAATTGGTCCAGTAGTTTTAGACAAGAAGAATTTTTAAAGATTTTTCGAAAATTTAAATTAATTAAATTAATTAAAATTCAAGTTCTGCACGGATTTTTTTCTTTTTAAGACAGTTGGTAGAGATTCATGCAAGGAAGATTTCTGTGAAGTTTGGTTGAAATTGGTCCAGTAGTTGTGGAGAAGAAGAATTTTTTAAAGATTTGTCAAAAATTTAAATCAATTAAATTAATTAAAATTCAAGTTCTGCACGGATTTTATTCTTTTGAAGGAACTTGGTAGAGATTCATGCAAGGAAGATTTTTGTGAAGTTTGGTTAAAATTGGTCCAGTAGTTTTGGAGAAGAAGAATTTTTAAAGATTTTTTTCGAAAATTTAATTCAATTAAATTAATTTAAATTCAAGTTCAGCACAGATTTTATTCTTTTGAAGGAATTTGGTAGAGATTCATGCAAGGATGATTCATGTGAAATTTGGTTGAAATTGGTCCAGTAGTTTTGGAGAAGAAGATGTTTGAAAATTGTTGACGCACGGACGGACGGACGGACGGACGCACGGACGGACGGACGGACGCACGACGGACACAGGGCCATGACATAAGCCCCGCTGGCCTTCGGCCAGTGGAGCTAAAAATGAGACCGCACATATGTGCACAAAAATCTTGTTCTATTTTGTATTAGGTCAAATTAACTAGAACATTCAGGGATAGCATGATGCATGATAGATTCTTTCCTGTAATTTTGACAGTCAAATACATGTACCTCTTATAATTGCTCATCTCTCAACTTATCAATTTACCATGTTTCTAATAAATACCCGTGGCCATGTTAGAATAATTACAGTTACCATCATCTTCTCTTCCTTAGATAGTTTCTGTGCTAAAATGTGTGGAGAAACCATTCTTATTTACACCTATTTTTGATGTGAGCAGCAGCTTTCAAATCAGATCAGTTCAAATTTTTACAATTTGGACAAGTCTTAGGTTAACCGCTTGGGTTACTTTAACCTTATCACAAATGGCAAAATTTAGGGTGGTCATCAGCAATTTCTTCTTTGGCCTGAATGTTTTCCAAAGCCTTTTCTATTAGTGACATCAAAACCAGGTCTTGTTTGGAAAAAGGGATAAGTCCTCTATATGCGACTCCCATAGTGCTATAAAAACAGTGCTCACCTCACAAACTCTCCGCTAGGGTCCATCTTCCTGCCATATCTCACCGGACAGAAACATTTTGGACACTGGAGAACTTTCTCGAACGCGGAGCTGGACATCCACATCCAGTTACCGGCACACACAGACCAATCAGCGTCCAACAGGTACTTGTCAAACACTGAATCAACAAAGAGATTTATATTTGTGATCCATACAGCTACAAAAAAGCCCTTGGAGGTGTGAAAAGCATTAACCCTGGTCAGTACTCGCAATCCACACCGACTGACTAGGGTCTATATTTCACACTCTGAACCTAAAATGTTTTCTCTACATTACTATTATGTTCATTTTTCAAATACAGCATCTGGTACACATCTGCTGAGTGATCTATACTGAGAGGCAAAAGAAAGTATACACTTTTCGATTTTCGATATCTCTCTTAATTTCCATCATATCGACTCAAAATTTTGCACTATTTATTCCTACTCATAGACCAATAAAGCAGTCTTGTTAAATTTTACCTGAAATTGCTTGACTACCTGTACTCTTGCTACATGCCGATTTAGCACATTTTGCACGTGCGACTTAGTGGAACATCAAATATTACTGTTAATCCTTATTGGAATTCTTTATCAATTACCACAACAAATCACAACATTAAATTTTCTCTAACATCATAACACAATTCTCGGTGGCTGGTAGAAAACGATCAACATACCCTTTTTTGCCATTAAGACCCATTTTTCTATAAACGCAGCGTAATACGAAAGAAACGCGACACAAAATACACTTATTCAGGTAGCATAGGAACATCATGTGCAAATTTTATAACAAGAGGACCATGATGGTCCTATATCGCTCACCTGAACCAAAATGATATAAGCAACACTTTTCTTCAATTCAAAAAATATTTATGACTTTTAGACTGAAAACGAACTTATGGTCAATAACATTGTGAAAATCGAACTCATCCAAGATTTCATCTTGCCCAACATTGTGCCCAAGATTTGTCTTGTTTGATAAATAATTGTAGATTCTGGAGTATAAACAAGGACGAAAACAGCCAAAAACAGCAATTTTGTCAAATTCAAGGGCACATTACTCTTGACTTCCTAGTCAGATCAGGCTGAAAATCAACCTCAACCGAGATCTTATAATATCCAACATTGTGTCCAAGATTTGTCTTGATTGGTCAATAATTGTAGATTCTAGAGTGTAAACAAGGTCTAAAGCAGCCGAAAACGGCAATTTGATCAAATTCAAGGGCATATAACTCTCCACTTTTGTCAGATTGGACTGAAAATCAAACTTATCCAAGATCTTATGGTCTCAAACATTGTGTTCAAGTTTTGTCTTAATTGATAAATAATAGTAGATTATAGAGTGTAAACAATGTCAAAAACAGTCGAAATCGGCAATTTTATCAAATTTAAGGGCACAAAACTCTCATCTTTCTGGTCAGATCAGACTGAAAATCAAACTCATCTGAGATCTTATGGTCTCAAACCTTGTGTCCAAGATTTGTCTTGATTGGTCATAAATTGTAGATTCTAGAGTGTAAATAAGGTCAAAAACAGTCAAAAACAGCAATTTTGTCAAATTCAAGGGCTCATAACTCTCAACTTTCTGGTGATCAGATAAGACTGAAAATCAAACTCATTTCAGATCTTATGATCTCCTATATTGTGTCCAAGTTTTAGATTGATTGATCAATAATTGTAGATTCTAGAGTGTAAACATCGTCGAAAACAGCCAAAAATGACAATTTTGTCAAATTCAAGGGCAAGTAACTCTCGACTTTCTAAACAGATCAGACTGAAAATTACACTCATCCGAGATCTCATAGTCCCAAACATTGTGTCAAAGTTTTGTCTTGATTGATGAATAATTGTAGATTCTAGAGTGTAAACAAGGTCAAAAACAGCCGAAAATGGGAATTTTGTCAAATTCAAGGGCACATAACTCTCGTCTTTCCAGTCAGATCAGACTGAAAATCGTACTCATCCGAGATCTTATGGTCTGCAATCTTATGTCCAAGATTTGTCTTGATTAATCAATAATTGTAGATGCTAGAGTGTAAACAATGTCAAAACTAAGTATTTTTCGCATTCAAGGGCAGATAACTCCTGCATTTCTAGTTCGATCTGACCCATAATCGAACTCATCCGAGATCTTATGGCCATACATGTTTTGACCAAGTTTGGTCAAGATTGGCTTATATTTGTAGATGCTAGAGTGTAAACACGAAATTGTGGACGGACGGACGGACGGACAGACGGACAGACGGACAGACGGACGACGGACAAAAAGTGACCACAATAGCTCACCTTGAGCACTTCGTGCTCAGGTGAGCTAAAAATCCGTCTATAAATTTAGAAGGAGTTATGTCAGATAACTTGTTTGCATCAAGCCCCCTTTTGCCATGACGCATCATAATATGGAAAGCACTAATAATATACGCATGGTTCTAAGTAACTAGGCTCTTTCTTTGAACATTTTATCCAAATCCGTTCATAAATGTAGGGTTTGTGTCATCGTGATTTATTGTGTTAATTTATTTCTTATATCCCCTTTTTCGATGCCGCTATATGATAGGAAAAACCTTCGCAACGGAAGGAAGGACAGATAGACGGGTAGGCGACGAAGTGTACATAAAACAAACGACCTTCATCTGTGGCGTTTAGAAATCGTAATAATCTATACATAGTTTTCTTAGAATGCGTGGAAGAACTAGGGTGTATACTTATTTTTGCCTCTCAGTATATTTAGAAATTTGGTGTTTGTTTTTTTTACTTCCAACAAGGCCCCTTCTAGCCTGACAGGTCCCATTTGAAAAGCCTTGTAGAACTGAATTATAACAAGAATACAGTCAGATAGCATGTAGCATATTTGTGATTCTTAAAAAATTAAATTTCTATTTTATTCTTGACACATAATTGTAGCCTTCAGACATTTAGATTCAAAGTTATTCTACAAATATCTAGTATGGAGCATATTTTTTTAGGTCATTTATTGACAATGCTTTTTAAAAGCTCATAGAAACTTTTTGATGAAGTTGTCATTGGTTATAATACAACCATGAAGATGTTACTTACTTTAAGCCCCTCCTCCCAGCTGATCCAGAGATCTCCCCTTGTTAAAAATGTAGACACTGCATGTCTGGCTACATGATGGACCCAGCCTTCTTGCACTAGCTGCTTCATTATAGCATCAATCCAGGGATAACCTGTCTCACCCTTAAAAGTGAAGAAGATTTGCAATACATGTAGCTTTGTTGGAACAATACCAATACTATTTGAGTTCTTCTAATTTCAACTCTAACCCACAAAATAACAAGAGCTGTCCGAAGACAGCACGCTCGACTTTCTAAGTTGCATAGTATAAAGGGGGCATAACTCCAAATATAGTGGAGCCAGAGTCATGGGCCCTGATAGTAAGGTAGAGGGTGTGATGGTGAATAAGTATTCCAAGTTTGGGTTGAATCCCTTTGATAGTATGGAAGTCATTGATGTTTGAAAAAACTTTAACCTTTGTTGCAACGCCGACGCCCGGGTGACAGTATAAGCTCTCATTTTCTTCGAAAAAAATATTTCAGAATCATCGAATACAGTCAGTCATTCTACACTTTCTTTCACATTGACACATTCTATACAGAAATGTAATAAAAACTAAAATGAACACACCAAAAAATATGACAGGAGTGGACCCTATTGCATATCTATTTATTCAGATTTTTTTAAAGCAAAAAAAATCTCATTGTATTTATTATCAAAATATTGGTTTAGCTGACTTTACCTTTGTCCATTTCTCTAGTTTGTCTGGGTCCGAGTACCACTGTATTTGTAGACAGATAGAGTTCCCTTCCATCTTGTTGTATTTGTAGTTGTTCACCGACATCGTGTAGAAATATTCACGCCACATCAACTGACCACACACCGAGATAGTGAACGGTCTCCCTGGATTACGCTGAAATTAGATCACAGTTATTATAATGAAAGTATTAATCTTATTCTTGAAATGTAAACACGAAGACCATGATGGTCTTCAATTGCTCATCTGAACCAAGATGACATATCAGAAAGTGCATATATGTGACCCGTCACGCTAACAGGGACCTTATCCGAGTACCAAAAATCCAAACTTTAACAAACTTGTCAGACCCAGCATAGGTAAACCAGATACTTTATTCGAAAAATGAACGTAACGTAAGATAGGGAAAACATCCCGGATACAAAAAAATTACATACAAGTGAAAAGTGTCGGCCCTAGTCTGGCTGCGCGGACTGCGCAGACTGACAAGGGTCGATATTTTTCACACACCCGATAAGGTCCCTTTTAGCGCGACGGGTCACATATAATGACTCAGGACTCTCTGTTCCGATTGAGCTAAAAATCAAACAAAATCATATACAGTTGAAACTCCTGTCGATATGGGAAGTGTTTCCAAAGTCCCAACTTTGTTCCTTCTTTATTTCATATAAATCTCGACATTAAAGTCTAATTGAGAAAATCGTCAACTCAGGATGAGTCCATTGGTCAATATTTGTGATTGTTAGAGTGGAAACAAAGTAATAAACAGCAATTTTGTCAAATTCAAGGGTACATAATTAAGATATATTTTAAATCCAATTAGATCAGGCTTTAAATTAATCTCAATCTAGATCCTAAATTAACAAACATTTCGTGAAAATTCAATTCTGATTGGTAGATTGTAGACACTAGCCATGGGTGGTAAATAGTTAACACTAAAATCATTTAACCCTTTCCCAAACAAGACTTGGTTTTGACGGACCTAATAGAATTGGCTTGTGAAAACATTGAGGCAAAAGGAGAAACTGCTGATAACCAGCAGTTTCTCCTTTTGCCTCAATATTTTCTGTGCTATACTATACACAAATCTTATCATTAACAACATCTATTTTGTCCTTTTCAGCAGTTTCCATATAGGGAAAGTCCATATTTTAGCTTTTTGGACCCTTATCTTACCTCAATATAGGCCTCCCGTAAAGCCCAGTAGAACTTTCTGACAGACAGACAGCCAAATCTGAGATGGGGGCTCAGACTGAGAGGGGCACCAACAAGGTCTGGATGAGCCTGATTGGGCATTGTCGTGCCCACACTGAACGCCTGTAATGACATGGTATTATCCAATAACTGGAAAACAATATTTGGGGTAGTCAAAATTGAAAGAAGTTGAAAACAACAGGAAATAGGGTATTTCTTGTTCTTATATTTCATGTGAACTGATTGATTGATTGATTGATTGATTGATTTATTGATTGATTGATTGGGGTTTAACCTCTCACTCAAATACTATAACCATATTGCAGTAACCATGGATTCCTGTAGTGTCTCTAAATAGTATTCTCTAAGCATCTGAGCCTCCAGCAGCTTGCCCACATAGGTTTACAATTATTCAACTATTGATAGGACACAATTGCCAGAAAGGATGTTTGCCACAGCAGGGGATTGAACCCATGACCTCATGCATGAGAGTCTAATGCACTACCCTCTGTGCTACTGCCGTAACTGTCATGTGAACTAACCTTTCTTTCCACTTCCATTCTGTTTTCAAACAGCTTCAAGGCATGTGATTCTCCACCTTTCCAACTGTTTATGTTCAATGCTTGACTGTCATACTCGGGAAATACACCTTTAAACAAAGTCAAAATAATGTAAACAAACTCAATTATTATCATATTGGCTATAATTCTACTTCGAGACTACACAATAACAATTTCTACAAATTCAATATAAAATGCAAAATTTTATATTTAAAATAGTTTTGATTGGTAAGGTTTATAAGACAAGAACTGTCACCAAGTGGACAAATAAATGTTTAACACAACAAATGTCACTCCACAGAAGTCATAGAGCTTAATTATAAAATACCTGGCATCCTTGCTATTACAGACAACAATATCAGCATAGAATTAGATAAGCCTGCACGCATTTGCAGTCTGGCAAAGCTCCAAATAATAGGGGGTAATGGCCTTTCATAATAAAATATCTTATTTACTGTTTATCAAACCCTATGTTGTTGGTAATCGTTGGAATTGTCTCATGAGAGACCATTCCAATGAGTACCCACATGATTTGTTTTGGATTTGAAATTATATTTGCAATGCCTTAATCCCCTGTTATCTGCTGGTCTGTAAGATATAAAGATCATACCCATGCTTTCAATGCTAGGAAGTCCGTACAGCTGGTCATGATTGTCTGACACGACAAACGTCACCCTGGAGAAGTCTGGATCAGGAACTGTTTTTGGTGGATCACCGATGCTTGATGCAACTTGATTAAACAACATGTATGTGTGAGGGGGCCGACCACCATTGTTCTCAATTATTCTGAAATAGCACATGGGCCAGTATAGCATAATCTCCTTAGTAACCCATTACTTCACAGTGACACCTTTTGACTCCCACCCTAGAAAATGCTTGAGAAAACATTGTGGAGAATGAAGAAATTGCTTGAGACAAGTAATTTCTTTATTTCCCACAATGTTTTTTACCTCAAAAGGCCAAGAAACCTTTAATTCCGTTCACTTGAAATTGTCGTCTGCAACATCTTTGAATTTGGACCTGTCTAAAAATTTGCTGTCTTGTAATGGGTTAACCCTTTCCAAAACTCCAAAATTTAGGGTGTTCCAATTTGAAAGCTGGTGTTGAATGAAAAATCTGATGTTGACAGAGGAAAGATTTGTACATAATAAAGTCAAGAAAATATTGAGGCAAAAGGAGAAAATGCTGGTTATCAGCATTATTCTTCTTTTGCCTCAATAATTTCCCAAGCCTTTTCTACAGAGGACATCAAAACCAGGTCTTATTTGTTTGGCAAAGGTTCATATACAACGGAAGAGGCTTGCAATTGAAACAAGGGCCGTCAGAGACGGACAATGCTCCCCGAATAAGGCATTGTCACAATAAATGTATGCCATGGAGAGCACTTTATTGTCAAGGACATCTGATTTGCTACTCAAATATGAAATTTCATCAAATTCTGACCATTAGACTAGGAGAAATTAGAGAAAAACTATATTTCACCATAAGTCCCCTTTTCCCATGACAAGGCCTCAAATCCAAAAACGGGGAAAAGTACATCGGCATTTTGTCACAGGGAGTTCACATGGTAAGTTTCATTTGATTTGGCCCAAGGGTTATGGAGATATTGCTTCGGACGGACGGACGGACGGACGGACGGACGGACAGGACGGACGGACGGACAGACGAAGCGGCGACTATATGCCTCAATAATTTCCCAAGCCTTTTCTACAGAGGACATCAAAACCAGGTCTTATTTGTTTGGCAAAGGTTCATATACAACGGAAGAGGCTTGCAATTGAAACAAGGGCTGTCAGAGACGGACAATGCTCCCCGAATAAGGCATTGTCACAATAAATGTATGCCATGGAGAGCACTTTATTGTCAAGGGCATCTGATTTGCTACTCAAATATGAAATTTCATCAAATTCTGACCATTAGACTAGGAGAAATTAGAGAAAAACTATATTTCACAATAAGTCCCCTTTTCCCATGACAAGGCCTCAAATCCAAAAACGGGGAAAAGCACATCGGCAATTTGTCACAGGGAGTTCACATGGTAAGTTTCATTTGATTTGGCCCAAGGGTTATGGAGATATTGCTTCGGACGGACGGACGGACGGAATGACGGACGGACAGGACGGACGGACGGACGGACAGACGAAGCGGCGACTATATGCTCTCCCTTCGGGGAGCATAAAAAGTCATTAATTCCAGGACATATAAAGGCATTAAGGTTCTCAAAATACAAATGGTGCATGAATTGACATAACAAAGATACTTTGGTACTCTTTGACTTATTGAAACTGTAGAAGTTGAGCTAACAAGGGCAGACTTTGAGTAAGGCTAAAGTGTGAGCCATTGTAGCTGTGGTTCCACACAAACACTAATAGTGCAAGGTATTTGACATCCTTTCAGCAAATTTTGATTGGCTGAAACAGAATGGGGTGAATTTTAAAGATAAAAGAGTCCTGGCCCCGGTTTCTCGAAAAAACTTAAGTATGTTGTCATGCTCAAATCTGAGCACCATGCTCAAATCGCATGAAATCCATATGAACTTCAATCAAATAATCTTCAACATTGGAGAGTATTCCTTTGATGTTGAGCATGTTCTCATGAGTATATACTTAAGTTTTTTTCGAGAAACGGGGGCCTGGTTCCCATAACCAGTAACTTGAACCATTACAGCATACTGTACAGGTAACATAGGACAAGCATTCTGAGCCGCAATCTTTTAGAGCAAGATTTCTTAAGATGTTTTGAATAAAGCGTTTTTAAGACCGAGACTTTGACCGAGCTGTTCTGAATGCTCCATATTTATACAAATGACGTCATTATGACGTCATTTGTATAAAGTATGGAGCATTCGGAACACCGCAGTTTATGAATTATGGAGTGTTCGGAACAACTCCGTCAAATCTCTTTTATTTTGTTTGTACAGAGTTGACCGAGGGGTTTCGCACGAAGTATAGGGTAATGGCGCCTCCCATTGAGCGTCTTAAAAATCTAGCTCTAAAGAACACTTTATCCTTAAATATCTTGAGAAATCTCAAGATATCTCAAGAAATCTCGCTCTAAAGAACGCACCTCTGAGCATTTATAAATGTGAACTTACTCTTCTGGATCCCAGAGTGTATGTGATATTTTCTCCACCCACTCCACCCCCTGCTCATCACATAAACTCTTCACTGCATCATCTCTCGGCTGCCAGATGGGCTCAGGATCTTGTTCAAATGTCAGGCGCTTTATACCCCACTCCTACATACACAAAGACAGTAAATATGGGTAAAACCACTCCCAAATATTAACTCTTTTTCACACATTGAAAGATTAACACTTTAGAAAACATTGAAGATTGAAAAATGATCCATTGCCATTTGATCTAATTTCTACCATTTTGAAGAACTCATTCAAGTAATGGGCCATAGGCTCAAAACTTTTAAATATTCAAAGAAAATATTGAGACAACAAGAACATTTATATATCACAAATTTATTGAGAGTAATGGTTTGAATATAGACTTTTTTTTATCTCCATTTGCAATTCCATTTAGCCCACTAACCTACTGTAAACTCAACAATCAACATACCTGAAACAGTGCTTGGAATATTTTAACTGGGTCACCATAGAAAACGTATAAACGTCCGTTCATTTTTCTGAAGCTGTTATCCAGATCTTGAAGCGCATCCAGCAAAAATCTCATTCTGTTGTAGGAGGCTGTTCTAGTTCCTGTAATCAGAGCAATAGATAACCCATAACCAAATGACAAATTTTAAGCTTGTCCAAATTAAAAGAAGTTGCAGACAACATTTTGAATGTAAAGATTTTTTTTAATTTTCCTACTTTGGGAGTAGAAAAACATTGTGGGAAATGAAGAAATTGCTTGTCACAAGCAATTTCTTCATTTTCCACAAAGTTTTCCAAGCCATTAATTATTTTGCGGGGAGTCGAAAAAGGTAACTGTGTGGTAATGGGATAAGAAGGGGTAAAGACATTCTAAAATTGTAATTTCAAATCCAAACCCTATATTGTGGGCCCACCCCTTTGAATCACCTTTACTTGGTCTCTTTTTCATCTTTACAACAGAATGGATCAATATTACACACACTTTTTTTCAATTATATTGTGACAACTGGCATGCCTGGCAGTGTGTTTGTGACATACATTTTTTTTTGTATCTCGCTAACACAACAAATTCAAGCAACCAGCTACTCGCCCTATATACAATCTGTACATTACTTGAATGGTGTCACACAGCAGAGGCTGGATACCTAATCATTCTTGTTGTTTCTCTCAAAAGTTCTACCATAACCTTTCTGCGCCTCCAGCTTCTCTCTCCCAGGTTTACAATTATTCATCCATGGGTGAATGACAAAAGGATATTAGCTCATTTAGCTGCAGCCAGGGATCAACCCAGGACATAGTAATTTAAAGTCTGATGTGCCTCCAACTGTGCTTTGGCTGCACCCTCCATTGGTGGGAGAAAAAATTACATAATATCGTTGTTGGGGAGTCAAAACCTCGTAACTCCAGCTTATTCAAGCTGTAGTTACGAGGTTTTGACTCCCCACCAGCGATATGCAACAAAAGTGTATATCAGTCAAGTCAGGATTCAAACCACCATGTGCAAAATCCCTTGATTGATAGACCTTTAGACAACATTACTGAGCTATTCAGGAAATAAACAGATAATGTGTCATGCCAACTTCAAAACATTATAGACGCAATCCCAGTTAAATGGGACAATTGATGTCTCCGGCCTTCAATATGTTCTAGCTGCAAATAGTCAACATTATATAAATGACCTCCGCATTTATTTTCATCCAACACCTATAACTAAAAAATGTATCTATAATTTACGTTCGTAAGAACTCCATTTCATTTGAAAATCATGCGACAATCAAACTAGGGGGTACGAAAAACCGATGTCTCCGGGTATAAATTCTAACTTTCAAACCAAAAATGTCAATTTCAACAATAGATTATCCTAACAGAAATGTCCCAATCTTGTACAGAAAACATAGAGCTCCAAAACGATACCAAGATTTATATAAAAAATGTAATCCAAAATTTGTAGAACAGCCTCGAGTCGTTGTCTCCAAAATTCAAAAACGTACGGGACACTTTCTTTAAAGCTAAGAAACACTAACATAAATCTACATTTAATACATTAATCTAGCGTAATCTACTTTAGTATAAATATATATAATCAAAATGAAGTCGTATTTTGATAAACTTTTGTCAATATTTTCAAACAATCAACATCATTCTTAAACAATTTACCGTAATTTTAACTCCGTAACGTACGAGGCAAGAACTAAAGTAACTCTAGTTAAAAATGTGTAACTATAAATAGTTTAATTCTTCAAGTAAAATCACTATTCGAAGTGTCTTCAAATATGACAAAAAGAATTATGCCGATTACTATAATAGCATTGATACAGCAGGCCAAATAAAATTGGGTACACATTAAAAAGTGACGTACGAGTCCATAACGTTCGAGGCAATTTTTAGTTTTCAGTTTTTAAATTGCTGAAATGGAACGTTTCCTGTACTTATTTTATGTGTTTTGGGTTCCTTAAGGACTCCAGTTTAAGCAAAATAGACTTTTAATGCACATAATAGACTGTACACGTACTCGTACTAGTCTCGTACGCAATGGTATTATGATTACGCTTAATTGATACTATTTTTACAATATTGAAGAAAGTTCCACAAAATATGCCAGTTTTTGTTGATATATATAGGAACATATTCATACCCATATACATTACACTAGATTGATGCATTAAAATAGACTATTTCAGCGTTTCTTACCTTTATAAAAAGTGTCCCGTACGTTTTCATATATTGGATCCATCAGAGGTAAGGATGTCTAGCAAATTTTGGATAACATTTCACTTAATTAAGAAGTTATTACACATACCTCATGTGTCAAAACAATACGAACAAACCAACTTTTATAAATTGAAACTAATTTGGCTAGGAAGTCTTAATTTGTAAAACAACACAACCAGATGGCTTATAGAGTTGTATTTATTTTCCTTTATTCATTTCATTACATTTTTTTGACAAAGTGTCTGGCAAATGGATATTGCCTGATAATATTATGATTTGATTGAAAAGGTAATAACACAGAGGCTGTGATGTTAAAGGAAAGAAAGCATATTACGTACGGGACAAGCTGTAGTTACGTTCGGGACAGACCAGCTTTAAACTATTGTTGATTTGTAACAAATCATTGACCTTCCATTTCGGTATATCGATTAAGGGAATAACTCATTGCTTTTGTTTAACAATACGAGGGAAAATTAAAGGTTGTTTGGTGTATTTTAGAAGAGTTGGAAGTAGTCAACGTTTTAAATTAAAGGAATTGTACAAGGATGGTCGTTTTGAATTTTCATTCGCATAGGTACAATTCGCCATTTTCACCCATATTGTCAATTGATTCACATTTTATAAACAAATACTCATCAAAATGTATCGGATTTATTATTCTTTATGCATTACTTAATGTGAAATTAGACACACATTTCAAAAAGGGGTCTATTTAAAATACGTAGTTTTTTATGCACACATTTGATCCTTTAACAGTCTATAAATCCAAAACTAAGCAAGCCCACTTGACAAAACAAAAGAAATTTGCACAGAAGATGAGATCCAAGAAGAAAATTTGTCCAGAAGGAGTGAAGGGTTAAATGAAAAATTTCGAAAAAAAAATAGTCAAATGTCCACTTTAACTGGGATTGCGTCTATAACAAGGTACACACTGACTTGGACAATTGAGCCTACACAATAATGGTCTGGAACAATATATTTTTTGGATATACAGTCGACACTCGTTGTGTCGAAGTCAGAGGGACAGCCAAAATACATCGACATATCCGGAGTTCGACTTATCCGATTTTGTTTATTTTCGATGAAAACGTTTTCTGACCATTTTTGATGGGCATCAAATGTGTCCATTATTGAAATATAGTAGGAAAAGGAAAGAAATTGCTAGAAACGAGCAATTTCTATCCTTTTCCTACTAAATTTCAATGGCTGTATTTGTTACGGAATTCATTTTGATATCCATATGTTGAGTATGGGACTTTACTTTTACTTCGACTTCAGCGGAATTTCGACTTAAGCGGAATTTCGACTTATCCGATGTCGAGATAACGAGTGTCGACTGTAATAAATATGTGTGACTCACTTAAAATAATAATTGTCATGGCATTAAAAATCAGAAAGAACATCATTTTGCTAAATCTGTATTACTTACCAGCAACATCCCCATCAAAGATGAATACTGGGAAAAAGTTGCCTTCGTCTCTGATGGCCTCGAGGAGTGCCGGACTGTCGTGTAATCGCAGACCATGACGAAACCAATGGATGGACGCAGTAACATTTCCTGCTGGCATTATGCTGCTGTGATATCTGAAATTGTTAACCCATTACCAAATGACAAAATTTTAGGGCTGTCCAAATTGAACGATCCTGCAAACAACAATTTCAAGTAAAGTGAATTTTTGAATTTTAGGTTGTTTTGGATGGAAAACATTGTGGGAAATGAAGAAATTGCTTGTCACAAGCAATTTCTTCATTTTCCAGGATGTTTTCCATGGCCATTATTTTGTGGGGTGTCAAAGAGTCATTGTGTGGTAATGGGTTGATTATAGTTTGTCTGACTTTGTCATGTTGGATTAACCATTTCCAAAATGACACAATTTTAGGGCAGTCCAATTTGAAAGCTGATGGAGACTGCAAATTGAATGTTGATATAGATCTGATTTGTGCACAATATGGCTCAGAAAATATTGATACAAAAGGAGAAATTGCTGATTATCAGCAATTACTTCTTTTGTCTCAATGTTTTCCCAAGCCTTCACCAGTAGGTATGTCAAAACCAGGCCTTGTTTGGGAAAGGGTTAAAAACTATTCCTAACAGTGATGCCTTTTGATACATGTAATAGAAAATGCTTGAGAAACTATTAAGGTAAAGAAATTGTTGATAACCAGCACTTTCTCATTTCAAGTTGCTGTA
This sequence comes from Fragum sueziense, assembly GCA_963680895.1. NCBI lineage: Eukaryota > Metazoa > Mollusca > Bivalvia > Cardiida > Cardiidae > Fragum > Fragum sueziense. Next base: position 9,382,994 of record OY804595.1, on the reverse strand, counting down.
ATATTTTCTTTTCCACAATATACACACATTCTTCACACATACTTCAATCATTCATTTTTTTTTTCATCTGTAGCTTTTAACAGGCCTAGAATTTGGTTGTTCAAGGAAGAGTAAATAATCAACATTGATTGCCTTGGAGTACCTAGCAGAATGTTCCCTGGAGTCAGAATTTTATAGGTAGGCCTTATTAAATTTCAGAAGGACAACATAACAAGAGGGCAAGAATTGTCCCATATCGTTCACCTGACTCTTTTGTTTTAAATCTAACATTTAATTTCCTATTCTCATACCTCTCCATAAATCCTGGTCATTGGGAAAATGCTATAGGTCGAAATATTCTCCAGTTGGAGCACAGAAATGGATTTTAAACAAAGACCTATGTGACTCAAATAGATCATACTATAGGGCACTTGCTTGGGTCAAGGACAATATTTGTGTAAAGTTTCATGATCCTAGGTCCAACGGTTTTCTTTAAGTCAAATAAGCTCCATCCTACATGCCTACTTTTTTTTAAGAATAAAAAATTTGCACAAAAGTTTTGAAAAGGGTCGTGCAAGGAACATTATCTGATGAGTTTGGTACAAATTAGCCTAATGGTTAAGAAGATTTTAAAGAATATTTTAACAATTTCACTATTGGAAAAGTTTTGCCCTGCTTCGCAGAGCTTCGCAGAGCGCCACATATACGCCCAAGAGGGGCTTGTCAGTAAAATTGGCCATTTCGTCAATTCAAGGGCAGATAATTCAAACATGAAATGTTTTCAAAATTTTGTTTTCACAAACAGACACCATGAAGATTCATTGTGGTTTGATTAAATTCTGGTTGGAACAGTAGGAGTTGCACACACGAGAAAATGGGCATTTTTGAGAGAATGGGCATTTTTCTTTAAATTCAAGGGCAGATAATTCAAGAACTGTTATCTGAATTCCGTAAGCAATGTGCACAACTAGACACCATGGAGATTCATTGTGGCAAGTTTGACGAAATTCTGATCAAAACTGTTGGAGTTGCGCACACAAGAAAATGGGCATTTTTTTAATTCAAGGGCAGATAATTCAAGAACGAAAAGAGTTATCTGAATTCCGTAAGTGGTGTGCACAACTAGACACCTTGGAAATTCATTGTGGCAAGTTTGATCAAATTCCGATTAAAACTGTAGGAGGAGTTGAGCACAAAAAGAAATTGCTAACGGACAGACAGACAGACGGACAACCGGGGCCATAACATAATACAACCCTTCGAGCGTATAAAAAAAAGAAATTTATGAACAAATGTTGAAGAGTCACTACAAGAACATTCCTGGCAAGTTAGGTTCAAAATGGCAAATGGTTGATATAACCCTTTCCCAAACAACAAAATTTTCAGGTGGTCCAATTTGAAAGATGCTGCAGCCAACAAAATTAACGAAATTAAGGATAGGATTTTTGTACAATATTGCACAGAAAATATCGAGGCAAAAGAAGAAACTGCTGGTTATCAACTGTTTCTTCTTTTGTCTCAATGTTTTCCCAAGCCATTTCTAACAGGAACGTCTTCAAAACAAGGTCTTGTTTGGGAAAGGGTTAAAGAATTTTCTAATGATTTCTCTTGAAGTCCAATAAACCCCGCCCTGCCATGCCCACATTTTTTTGACAAATCAAAAATTTGCAAACAAGTTTTGAAGAGGGTCACACGTGGAACATTTCTGACAAAGTTTAGTTAAAAATGGACCAACCGTTTAGGAGAGGAAAATGTTTTTAAAGAAATTGTTGACAGATGAAAAGACAGACAACAGACAAAAAGCAACCACAATCACGCCCGTAGGAAGCAATTTCATATGGGATGGGGGGGGGGGGGGGGTAAAGCCTCAGTGTCTGAATGGGGGGGGGGGGGGGGCTAATTTGGATTTTCCCAAACTTTCAGTGTGAAAAAAGGAAAATTTGGCATTTTTGGCCAACTTTAGCCCCCCCCCCCCCCCTCCCTATTTCTATGGGCCTGACAAGAGCTCACCTTGAGCACTTTGTGCTCACCAATAATAAACAAAGAATGTACTAGATTCCTTATATATTTTCATTTAATTCTTTGACCGAGTCTCATTTTATCGATCACATGAAGACAACCAGCTGAAAACTTGACAGTGGTGTCTGTGGTCGAGAGGTAGAGGGAGTCCTTATGACCAAGAGGTTCCGAGTTCGACTCCTGGTACAGAGATATTTCTGGCTCTGAAATTGCTTGAGAGATAATGTCTCATTCAGCCAAAAGTTATGAGAGAAAATAAATTTTCAGTGAGAGATTTTACCAAATTTCTTACTATTATACATTTTTCTGTGATATTTTTCTCCGATTGAGCACATTTGAGTGAGATTTCTGGCAGAAAAAGGAGAGAATTTGCCCAAGTCTCACCCCAAAATGATCCCTGCTGGTAGCAGAGGTTACCTTGGCCGACTTCGAGTGAGGCGATAGCTCAGTGATAGCTCGACGATGGCTCCAACCGAACACCGATAGTGCGAGCTATTGACGTCATTTCCGCAGCTATAGCTCCAATCGAACGGCAATAGTCCGAGCTATAGTCCGACCACCGGAAAAAGTGTGGTCCGGCCATCCGGGCAATTACGTCATTCGGAACACCTCGGATAACAGCGAACCAATCAGTGTCGCGGTAAACAAAGATTTTGATTGGCTGACACAGAACGGGGAGGAATTCAATTGATGGAACAGCGCTGGTTCCCAATAATGGTTCCCGTCCTCGCGAGCTATAGTGCCAATCGAAGTCAGCTAGCCCTTGACTTTTCATTGCCCACACATTCCGTACTGGTGCCCTTCGGTCCAGAAAACAGAATCGAGAGGGATTTAAGTTGAAGAAACTTGCTTCCCAAGCGATGTAAAATAAGTTTGTACAAAGTAACATTTTACGAAAACTGTTTCATTTTGTTGCACCAAATTGCAATTAGACTAGGCTATCAGTCATTTACAACAACGTGATAATAAACGTGACAATGTCACTGACATTACAACATATGGTTAATAAACGTGATATTACAATTAGAGATAAATTGAACGTTTATACCATGATAAAATCTTTAAATCACAAAGATAATAAAAAGTAAGGTTCCGCATTCATCAACTGCGTATATTTACTATCCGATTACCGATTTTGTCCGAATATTGGTTCAAACGACAACAATTAAGCTCATTAAAACTGAATATTCAGCAATTACAAACAAAAATTTATACTTCTAGTTAAACAAAAACTTTAACTTACTTGGTTAAAAAATAATAGCTTCTCTAAGGGCATCTATTTGGGTAATAAACAGGTTGTATTATCAGGAAAATATTTTGACCCATTTTGTTGACATCGCTTTAGCTCCGCCTACTGTTAATCACGTGACATTTTATCATAGACTGGGATACTTACTAACCACTCAGAGAAGACATAATTTCACATAAGATCAAATATTCAAGGTTATTTGAATCTACAGCCGACGAAAAACAAAAGAAACACAAACAATTTAATGTATACAAATAGAAGGCAGTGATTTAGATCTAATATCAGCATTTACCTTTAATATTTTCCAAAAGAGTCTGAACTAATAGGTCTACTCGAGAGTGGGTGCTGTGTACAGTATCATATACATATGAAAAGACAGATATAGATCTAGATAGATAGTCTTTAACTAGAAATGTTGTAGGCCCTACGTGCACACACTTAAATTATTTGGGAAATGGAAAGTCCATAAAATTTGGCATATTCCTGGTTTTGAAGTTTCTTTTGAAGAAAGTTTTGGATGATATGCAATATTGCGACAAAACAGGAATATGCTGATAGATAGAGCCCTAGACATGTACACAATTTCCTTTATTCTACCAGTATGTTCCGTCACTCCGTATGTATACCCTTCTGAAAACAAGACGCTACTTTATGAAAATACTTTGGAAAGCATTCAGTCAAAGAAGACATCAGCATTTTCTCCCTTTGCCTCAATGTTCCTTTGTTATAAACCGTATAATACATGTAGGCATAGATGCTAAATTTATGCCCATAGACTACCCTACATTTATCAACATCAATTAGGTCGTCTGCATGGGTTTTATTATTTTATATTGAAACAGTCATCGTTACTTACGTTAGGGAAAGGGTTAGCTTTCAATGATCTAGTGTACATGTATAGAAAAAAGAGTGTCAAAATGCACTGTAATCGCTCACCTGAAGTCTTGATGTATAGGCCCCTAGGCCTACATGTTCAGATTGTGAAAAATAGGCCTATAAGTTCTGTTGTAAACAAAAAAGAAGTCCACTCTTTCTGAGACGAGGTTTCATATTGAAAATCAAAGAAAAATGCCTCTTAGCAATATCATAAGTAATGCAAATATGAAGTTTTGTCAAATTTGACTCTGCGGTTATGGAGAAAATTGCTTTTGAAAGATTTCTTGTAATTTCTCTTTTTCTGTTGCCATGGCAAAGTTTTTTTTGTTGTTTATAGATTTTGATTCTTTTAGCAAATTTTGAAGGGAACCTCCTAAGGAATATTTCTGTCAAGTTTGGTTGAAATTGGTCCTGGTAGTTTAGGAGGAAATGTCATTCTAAGATGTCATTAAGATTTGGTGGAATTTCCTCTTTTCTGTTGCCATGGCAACCGCAGCTTTCCATGAATTTCAATTCCTTTAGCAATTTTTAAAAGGAACCTCTAAAGGAATATTTCTGCCAAGTTTGGTTGAAATTGGCCATGTAGTTGAGGAGGAGACGTTGTTCAAAGAAGTTTTTGAGATCTAGTCAAAATTCTCATTCTTGGTTGCCATGGCAACCAGAGTTTTAAATGGATTTAGATTAATTTAGCAACTTTTAATAGGGACCTCCTGAGGAATATTTCTACCACATTTGGTTGAAATTGGCCAAGTAGTTTAGGAGGAGATGTCGTTCACAGAGGTTATTGAGATTAAGTTAAATTTCTCCTTTTCTGTTGCCATGGAAACCAACGGGTTTTTTATGGGATCAACTAAGGAAGTTTGGTTGAAATTGGCAAAGTAGTTTAGAAGGAGATGTCATTTAAAGAAATTGTTGACGTACGACGCACGGAAGCCGGACAACAGGTGAACACAATATATTTAGCTCACTTGAGCACCTTGTGCTCAGGTGAGCTAAAAAGAAATATACTCAGCAAAAGAGCTAACGCATCACTTTTTAGAATTGCATAACATCTTTATTGTTGAAGATTTAGATTTATAATTTGGCATATGTTTATCCCACAAGATTCTGCACTCATCCATAAAACTTCTTTTAAATTTTATTTCTTAAGGACAGATCCTCCAGTTGTTACTGTGCAATTTACTGCGCATAACATAAATAACGAAATAAAGCTGTTTCAGTAGTTGGCCTTTTTACATTTATTTAATGTTTGTTTGATAAATGACAAGACCCTTTTCGGTTATTTCAATTTTCTCTGTTTGGTCAATTAAAGTGTAATAGTACTCGGATGGTACATTTCGCTTTCTGTTACGCGTTGAACATGTGGCGTTAGCGATAGGAAACGGAGCAACAAAAGCAAAGTGGTGTCTTTATGAGCTTCTCCGCTTCAGATGGACACAAAAGATGACACTTTTTATTATCAAAAGCTGGTAATAAGGAAGAAAATGGATAAAAGTAGTGAAACAATTTCGGACAGAGCTGCAAAAAGTAAACCAAATTTTGCTCATAACTAAGAAAAACGCTTGGTTTGATATATTTTTTTGTTTTGTTTTGTTTTTGTAGGTATGACCAAGCACTATGTCTATACAAAAAAGAAAAAATTCTTACCGCTGGAATATTTTTTATTATCAGAAACGTTGCGAAAAAAGAGCAATTTCAGCTACTTTTGAAGGAATGTTTTACTGAAAATTTAAAAATCATCACTATTTTTTCCCAAATTGATACTCATTTAGACAAAATAAAACATATTGAACACAATAAAGACTTATTTATGTAATTCTTGTTATTTCGAACACCCTTTTTGTGGGTATTTAAGTGACACCTCATTTTTGCAATTTTAGACAAGAGTAGTCTCCCTTGAAATCCAATAACTTTTTTAATTCGCTTGGTGACCTATAGTTTTAAGTCATTTTTTTCTTCTCATATATCTAAATATCAGTACAGAAAAAATAAAGAAAATCTTACCGTAGGAAATAAATGAAGGATCTGTCCTTAAGTGACCGCGTCATACGAAAAGGGGACCAAAACAGTTTTTCGGCTCGTGTAACTTGTGATATTTTTCAATCATTTTTGTTTGAATTGATTTTGAAAGCTGGTTTATTGTGAGATTGAAGTCTGAAAAATTAATTCCTTATCTAAACTTAACAAGGGCTGTTCGCGGACAATTTAGCTCGCATAGATGCACCGTATTAAAAGAAAAGGTCAATTTTTCAAGGTCAAGGTCGCAAGGTCAAATTTTATGGTCTCATGTGAAAGTTCTTGGTGGGACCTGTCTATTTGTGAAATATCAAGACTGCATCTCATACAGTTCATAAGATATAGACCGATACGTTTTTGTCTATGTAACCGACGTCGCCGTCGACGCCAACAATGACACCAACGACACTAATGATGTAACATTTCCTCTGCGGGAATAAATTACGCGCCCACACAAGTGTTAAAGCTATCGGTTTGTTTAAGGAAGGATAACTTTTCCACACAGGGACTCTTTCAGCCAATACAAAAGGTTTGAAAGTTATGCGTGAGTTTTCCATTTTAATCAAATTCAGACTTTATGAATTAAAGAATCAATGGTGTCCTTATCAAAAGGTCAATATTTCAAAAGAGGCTGCAGCATTTACTATGAAATTTCATAGGCTTCTTATCAAATGGTGGTAGTCGGCACGTGTAAATTTTGAACGTATTCTGTACACTTGTTGAGAAAATATTAACAAAGATCTGAGTGATGCGTTAGCAGTTTTGCCGAGTATATAATTATACTTGAACGCAAACAGAAAAAATGTATAGCCTATGCCAAATATAACATGGAAAACGTTGAAGTGAATAGAGCAACATGGAATGATATATCCGTTTAACCGCAACGTAATTTCGGACAAAATGTCGTAGGTGTTGTTATAAAATCTGGTAACTACGGCTTAATTCAAGCCGTAGTTGCGAGATTTTATAGCAACACCGACGGTTTATCAATGGCTGACTTCGATTGGGACGATCGCTCAAGCTATTTCAGCCATCGTTCCAATCGAACAGCGATAGCCCGGGTTATAGTGACGTCATACCACGCTCTCACTCGTGGTCCCTTTCATTCCAAGATGGCGTCCAAAGAAGCAAACGAATTGCAAGTCCGGTTGAAAAACCACAAAACACCTTTAATTTATTCCAATATATTCACATGTCCTTGTCAATGCGACTGAAAGTTAATATTTATGGAAATAATGTTATTTTCTAATTGAAATGTAGCCATTTATCAACGAACGATGAGTCTCATTTAATTGTTGGTAAAACCGTATGGGCGCGGCCATTTTGTTGGCTTGTGCATCACGAGCTATAGGCGTTCGCTTGGTGACATGCGCAGTACACAACTTCCTGTTGTATGACGTCACGGATGGCTCGAGCTATAGTCCCAATCGAAGTCGGCCTAGATTATCATTCGAATATTCTTGGATCTTATCGTTACTCAAGATCGCCTCGAACGTATTACAGTTGCCGGTATGAGCCGATCCTGCCCATATCACTCCGCAAGCATAACAACGGTAGTCTGGTCTATAACAACGGAAGCAGACCAAACTATTTTTATCTACGCCAGAAAAAAATATTTAAAACAAACAGCGTTCAAAAGTCGATTGTATCCCCATAAATGTGACAAAAGTTTACCAGATAAAATAATTGATGTGATTTACCGATTATTGACAGTATATTTCACTTGAATTATAACGTTAGCTAAAGGATTGATTTGTTTTGATGACGTCATTTACGAGCGTCTATTTTCACGTTCAATATGGCGGTCACTGTATTACGCTCGAGATCATGTTGCAACCACGTTCCAACGCGGCAAAAGGTTGCAAACAGTCTCGAGGGTCGCGATTGCTAGATTATAACAATGAACCCAGTCTATTTAGCACAAAATTCATTGCCATTCCGGAAGCCTGGGCCTACGTGTAACCTTGGCTTTGAACTTCAGCCGTTCCTGTGGAGGTCGATAAGGTTAACAAAACAACTACTCCTAGTGTTGACGTCCATAGACATAATGGGAAAGGCTTGTGAAAACATTAAGACAAAACAAGATAATCACTGCTTTTCAACGAAAACCTCGTAACTGCAGCCTGTTTAAAGCTGCAGTTACGAGGTTTTCGTTGAAAAGCGACGATATGCTGATTGAGCTAGCAATGGTGCTATTTGCATAATGTTTTTATCTCTATCAACGTCCGTTTTGTCGTCTGCAGCTCAATCTTTAAAATAGACCACAGTACAATATTGCCATTTTGGAATGATTTCATCCTTTCCCAAAAAGCAAATATTTGGACTGTTTAAATTTTGATTATGTTGTAGGTCCTACAGACAAGAAATTGGTCATATTTACCACAACATAGGTTATCATGGAAAATATTGAGGGAGAAAAGGCTGATCATTAGCCTTTTTTTCTTTTGCAAATAACGTTGACTCAAACATTTTTTGATAGGAACGTCTTGTTTGTAAAAAGATTGAAGGAACTTTTGAAGGCCAATGTTGAACAACAGGTTTGCTCTTGGACTTGACCGTGAACTTGCCTACGTACACCGCGTGCGTGCTTCGCGGGCTTGGTGCTAATAGAAATTAGCTGACCGGTGCGTTGGTAGGGAAAGACGCAGATCGTCTATTTGCAACTCCATCCTGTTGCGTGGCAACATTTTTTGAAGTGCCAACAACTTTAAAGGAACTTTCAACGTGACTTTGAATTCACGTTGTGGGAATTTTTTGGTTTTGATGTCCCTAGAACGAGAGGCTAAGGAGAACATTCGGATAAAAGAAGAACATGCTGATAACATCTTTATTAACATCGATATTCTCAGATGTAGAGGCTTGATTTTTATACATTTTTGTTTGCTGTCTGTTTTTGTCGGTTTTTTAATGGGGTGGGGGTAGACCTAAATGGTCGTGTAAAATGAAACATAATAATCTTGAATACACAAAGAAATGGAAACACGTAGCCTACTTAAATCAATGATAGAGTGACATTAAATAAAATACAACAATATTCAATACCCGTTGTCTGCATGTTAAATTGATTTTGAGAACGAATTAGAGGGACACAAATCACGTTTACTTTGAATAGAATTTCTTCCAGTAAATGCTAACTTGGACATCGAGACATTAATTTTTCATCCCCATTTCAATTTTTTGAAGTACACGAACGTCTTTATGCCAAGATTGGTTATTCTAATGGGTACAAATGCTATCAGTTTTTTTGAAGTTGTTGATGATAAGCGATAAACACGCCTTTAAAGTTAGGACAGAAACGACAAATTCTATATACATCTGAACTGATGTGGACAACAATTTGTTTAATTCTAATACAAAAAAAATTATATTGCTCCTAAACGGCGTAATATTTTGGCTTGAAATTTTCAGAATTTTCATAAGAAAATAATAATTATGCTCTTTTAGATAAAAATGAAAGTGAAATTTATGAGAAAAAATTCTGAAATGTCACTTTAATCTCTAGGTTACTCTGGTCTACTCTGTTTCCATCGCTCATTGTACTACGTTTAATTAACTACGAAATAATCTACTAGTAATTGAATCGTTGAATATGAGTGATAAACTCGGGTACAGAGTAACTCTGATCAGGGATTTACCTCTGCTTTGTCAAAATATAAATTACATTATATTTTCCAATGCCAGATTTATACAGATTGTTTATCGGCTTTTTCGCCAAATGACCTATTTTGTAATGTCACAATCATTCCACGAGAGAAGACTTTGGAATTTTCATCAATATTTTTTAGTTTTGTGTTTTATGGTGATTATAGGAAAGTAAAATTTCGCGGATACTGGTTGTCGTAAAGTTAGTCCCGAGCGGAAAACAAATATTTTCATTCGTTTTCTCCTTTTGATTCAATCTTGTCCTGAGCATTTTTGTAATTAGGAACGTCAATACAAAGCCTTGTTTGTAACAGGTTTGCGGAAAAAACAACAAACACGCAACTGCAGCAGTAAAACGAGGTTTTCGAAGAAAAGAAAAGATACAGGCCTACTGGCAGCTAATCCGAGTCTTCTCTGATGAAAATTCGCTCTTCGATTTTTGGATGTCGCTATTAGCGACATCCAAATATCAAACAGCAAATATTCATCAGAGAAAACTCGGATTAACTGACAGCTAGCAATTCAATATGCATCTCGGAAATGTGTACATTTACCTTTTTAACCATCTTTTTTTTCATTTTGTCTCAGTATTTTTGTGCTATACTGAATACAGATCTTTATCAAAAAACATTTTGCCGTCTGTATATGTCTCGAAAAAAAATACCCCAGTTCTGGCAGAGCATCTCTGGATATCTACAGTTTTTAGTTTTAGCCAGTCTAAAATTTTACCGAATGGGAAATGGGCTGACCCGTTTGCACAAAATGACGCACACAAAATAAAGTTTAACAAAAAAAAAAAAAAAAAAAAAAAAAAAAAAAAAGAAGAAGAAGAAAAAGTTAAAAATTTCCCACGATTTTTTCCACCTACAAAGACTAAAATATGTGAATTTGATCCACTTGAAAATTTCGTTTGCAGCATCTTTGAATTTTGACAAGGGTAAAATTTAGTAAAGGGTTAAAGCACGTAATAACACGCAAGAAACTGAAAAACAGACCTTGAACTTTAATTGTTTTTCACGTAGACGTCGCGTTTCCATGGAAACATTTTAAACTCGTATGTTAGAATTAGCAAGGACTGCCAACGTCGAGTTTGTGCTAATGAGACATTTAAAATGATTTCTAAAATTTTCCCTTAAAATCTCAGCATGTGTTTAACGAATCACATGCTGAGATTCTAAAAGTCGGTGAGACAAGAATAATAGGCCTATGATATCTAGCATTTCAGATTTTCTCTTTTAATATTTCAAATCCAAACGTTTCACCCATTCCCAAAGGACATGTTTTAAGATGGTTCGATTTATTAGGCTTTAATACAAAATTTCAGCTCAAAAGTCATAGAGATTTTTTTACTGTTCGTGATTTGTTAAAAAAGTTATCGTAGACTGAGAATCAGTAGGCCTATGTTTTAAACGTTTCATTTAATTTCTTTTAACAACTGAAATTAATTCTAACACACTTATTGTCGAGAACATTTTAAAAACACAAACGGGAGAGTGGAGCAGAATCGGAGACAGAAATTCAAAGATGGTAATATAATCAACATTGCAGAAAACGATAAAACTTTGCCAAATGTAACCCAGTATTGATGATTTTGTCTCAATGAGAAAGAGTCGGTAAGCAGAGCTTTCTAATAGCAATGAATTTTGTGATTGAATAGATTCGGTTTACCGTTGTATTGATAAATCGTGGATATTGTTTTAAAATCTCGTAACTGCGGCTTGAATCAAGCCGTATTTACGAGATTTATGACAACACCCACTAAATGCTATTTGTTTGTCCGAAATTACGTCATGGTTAACTGGATAAAATCGTCCCCTATTTCACATAGCCTAAATGAACGCATATAATTTTTTATACTAGATCATTATTATTATCAGGGTATATGTAATATCTCTGCTTTTGTAGAACGTTTTTACAGATACGTTTGACTAAGCGTAATAGTCTATAAATGGTATCGTCTAGGAAAGAATTGATGTTCTCCCAAACGACAAGATAGCAACGTAGGCTAATTTCAAATTGAAATAAGTTGTGGACAACATGCGCATGATCAATATTATAGGCTAAAGATTAAAATGTTCTAGGTATGAATTAGGCACAAACATTTTTCATTAGGGTCACCCAAATCAGGTCTTGTTAGGACAATGGTTAAAGAGATCTCAATCCGTTTTTAATATCCGATTTCTCGGTAGTCCGGTAATTGGTCATCCTTTAAGTAAATAATGGAATCATTAGAACTGTGCGTATTATGGCACGACGTTGTTTAAACAGCTAGGTTTGAATGGCCTTTTAGCAGGACAACAAAAATATTTAATCCTCTTTCTCACTTAATCTTGGTGTCTTTTTTTGCACTTTTTAATTTAGGCTTCCCGTAATTTGCTGAAAAAATAGCAGGACAACACGTGACAGCGCAACATATATACAGACCCCTATGCTGTGGGTACTCCATTTGAATAATCTAGATGAGACGACTCTAATGAATACCCACGAAATATGGTTTGGTGAACAATGCGAGCATAAGTTCAAAATATTGCATTTTGAAAAACCAAAACCCTCTGTTACCAAAAAAACTTTTGGCAACATCTTATTTGTATGTATCTTAAAAGGGGTATAACATTCCAATTTCATTTTTTCAAAGTGTGTCTTGATACAAAGATTGGTTGTTCTAATGCGAAGGAATGCTACCAGGTTTTTGGAGTTGTTATTTATAAGCGAAAAATACGCCTTTAAAGTTAGACAGAAATGACAAATACCATGTAAATGTGATCTGTTGTCTACAACAATTTAGTACAAAAATATATAGTTCTCGTAAACGGTTGAATATTTTGGCTTGAAATTTTCATAAGAAAATTTGCTCTTTCAGATAAAAATAAAATTTATGAAAAAATAATCTGAAATGTCACTTTAAAGAGACATTTCATTCTCATTTTATTTTTCTAAATTATGTCTTGATGCCAAAACTGGTTATTGTAATGAGTATAAATGCAATCAGTTTTTTGAAGTTATTACTGATAAGTGAAAAACACGCCTTAAAAGTTGAGATCGATATGACAAATTCCATATAAATCTGAACTGTTGTCCACAACAATTTGTTTAATTATAGGACAAAAATATATATTTCTCGTAAACGGTGCAATATTTTGGCTTGAAATTTTCAGAATTTCCATAAGGAAAATCTGCCCTATCAGATAAAGATAAAATAAAATTTATGAAAAATCAATGTGAAATGTCACTTTAAGGAAGAATACCCGTAATGCGGCCACTTTGAAATAAATAAAACATCGGATTTTTTTCGAGCTGCGTCGTTACATGTCAGCATCTATTCGGACGTAGTCGTAAACAATCGGCAGTGGAAAGTTCCACCACCGAATGTTTTCGACGTCGCCCGAATACCGGTAATTCCGACGTCGCGCGAATCTCATTAGGGATGGATTACATTTAAAGCCTTTTTGTTATTTACCAAGCAGGATTTATAGACTGATCCAATTCAAAGTTTCTGCAAATGTTGAAAGTTACTAGAATATTGGAAAAGGATGAGAAATGCTGGTTATTGGTTAGCCTGTTTGAATCTTTCTGTGATTGTTTTCCGAAGCCTTTTCAGCTAGGGGCGTCAAACCATTTTTTATATGAAAATGTTCAAATTTACTTTTAAATATTGAAAGTATTTTATGTAACGATGGATTTGTGCATAAGTGTTGTGAATGTAAAAAGTCTTTGTCGCATTTTTGAACAACATGGACCAAGATCAACCTGCTTCTAGGTTCATTCTGATCTAGACCATTGTTGTTAGGGTAGAAAGATTGATTTTTCTCATGCGTAGAAATGCTATCAGTTTTTTTAAGTTATTCATAAGCGAAAATACGCCTTTAAAGTTCAGACAGAACTGGCATTTTCCATATAAATCTTAACTGTTGTCCACAACAATTTGTTTAATTTTAGCACAAAAATATATAATTCTCATAAACGATACAATATTTTGGCTTGAAATTCTCAGAATTTTTATATGAAAATTTGCTATTTCAGATAAATATAAAAGTAATATTTATGGAAATAAATGTGAAATGTCATTTTAAGACCCTTTTTAATTAAATTTCTTATAAACGGCGCAATACTTATGTTTGAAATTTTCAGAATTTTCGTAAGAAAATTTATCTACTCTTTCAGACAGAAATAAAACTAATATTTATGAGAAAATATATGAGAAATACCTCTTTAATCAAAAAGGATTCGGAAAACATTTGGGAAAACGGTGCCCCTCTCCCTTTGCCTCAATATTTTCTTAGTTATATTGTAGAGAAACCACATCTTTTCCAGTTTCCATTGTGTAGGCCTAGTCGGCAGCTATGTAGTTGCTCTCATATTGGACCAACAGAGAGGGTTAACCCATTACCATTGATTCGGTCGGCACAATCCTTTCAGCCAATCAAAAATGTCGTCAGTCATACAGCGCGCACCTGCACTCATTCGGTGGAGGTGAAAGCTTCGGTCTTTTTCCTTAAAGCATTACCAACTTTCAGCATTGATATCTCGAGAACTACACCCGATTATTAAAAATGCATTGGTAGTTAGAACGTTTAAATCACATTCTTTAAAAAGATAGTTTTGTTTATGAATTTTAACGATGGATTTTTGAAATATTCTGCCTCAAAAATGGTGTCCCGTAACGATAAAGACCGAGGTAGTACCCTCGATGAAAAAATGAAAGTAAGGCTATGACGTCATGCCGACTGATTCTATACAATGACTCTTTTTGACTCCCTATAAGATAATAGCTTTAAAAACATTGTGGAAAATGAAGAAATTGCTTGTGACAAGCAATTTCTTCATTTCCCACAATGTTTTCTACACAAAATGACCAAAAAAGTTTAAAATTCATTGACCTGAAATTGTCGTCTGCAAAGTCTTTGAATTTGGACCAGTCTAAAATTTTGTTGTTTGGTAATGGGTTAAGATGCGACGTTACCATCAATTTTGTAACTGTCCAAAATGATACACTGTGCTAGGTTATGGTGGATTAAAACAATATTTGTCCAAACACGTATGTATTATTTCAAAATAAAACGTAATGATTTTATTAGAGATAAATGTCTTCTGTGACAATATTAGACTACCATCATTGTGACTGGTGTCAAATGTACATAATTTAGCCGGGACGTAGAAAAACTGGAATAAATGGCACTAGAGACCACCATTGAACCAGATTAGTCAGTACATAGAGCTGAAATTTTAACAGGACCCGTTCTGCTCTCTGGCAGTATGCTAATACAAAAATATTAGAGAATATGAATCTTTATAAGACTTTATAAGACTTTATAACACTAAGAATCGTCTCGACGAGACGATGCAAATGAGTACCCACAACATAGGGTTTGATGAAAATAACAGAATTATTGCAGTTTGAAAAGTCATCACCCCTCTTATCTGGAGCTCTGCGTGCAGGTAATAATGCTGTCATTTTGTGGAAAGGGACCTTCTGGCAAAAGGTCATACCTGGTAAGGCGATTTGAAACATTTTTGTGCTACAGAGTTCTCACCTAGAACCCATATAATTCGATGCCTTAGAAGAAGAAGGGCGTAAGTGAAAAACATAGTTTTGAGAAAACTGAAAAAAAAATATAAAGTTAACGACCCTTTTCTATAGCCACATTGGTCAGCATGACAACTTCAAATGTCTATAAAATTTGCACCATATTTAGAGCTTGAAATGCCCTTTCCAAAAATGTATGCATCGTAAAAGGTCGTAAGTACCACTTACGGCCTTATTCTTCTAAGGCATCGAACTATGGTGTATGCTGTAGTTATGTTGCTAAAATGGTTCCATACAACATACAAGGGCCACCAGAAGACTGCCAGAAAATTAATTGCTATCATAGATAATTTATGTTGTAGGTCTAACCAAGTTCGACAGAGTCAATGAAAACCACGACTCGTTATCTGTGATGTTAATGGACTTCAAATGAAAATTATTTATGATGTGTTACGAAATAGGCCTAAATACATTTCAGATTAGATTTTTGACAGTTGCGACAAATGTTCAATGTAAATTACAGATAGTGTAAATGTCTAGAATTTTAGACACTTATAAAACTATAAAAATAGCACTTTACCGCATTCTGTGTCCCTTTTTATGTATAAAGTTGAATAATATTAAGTTATTAACCCTTCTAAAATAGCAAAGTTGTCTGGTCCCATTTCAAAGCTTCTGTAGAAAACGATATGGATGTTTTAAAGTACGAGTATCACTAACTAGCGGACTATGTAGCCGAATAAATAGATCCGTCGAGACAAAGGAAGAAAATGCTAATCACCATTAATATTTTCTACTGGGTTCATCATAGGGCGCCGTTCTTTGGGAAATGGTTGAAACTATTAAGAGTTCATTTGACTAATATTTGGGTAGTTAATCGCTTATCATTGACATCAAAATATAAAATAGCAATTCAAATGATTTTGTAAATAGGATTATACCAACTCAATACATTCTAAAAGCTATATATTTGTCATAATTCTAAATACTAAAGTAAACAGCCTAATGCCGACAAAGACTTAATAAAAACACTAAATGCATGTATAACTAAAGCATGCGGTAACATGTACATTTCAAAAGTATGTAGTTTATTTCTAGCAATTAAATTTTTGGCCCTTCATTGCAAAAGAGAGGGGGAGAGAGAAGTCGGTTTTTCGAACATAGTTAAATAGTAAAGAGAGTCGTCTAGGGTATTTCATGAAAATTTTGATAATTTCGAAACTGATCAAATTGCCATAAACAATTGTCTCCGTAAGTTTAGACTCGAGCCAGGTTTCTATCTCTCTAGAACCTTGGACATGTTTTATAACTATATCATGCTTCAAAACATGGTAAACAATTGATTTCGACAGGTTCTGAAAAAAATAATCAAGAATCGACCTATTAATTGTGCACGAGTAATTGGCCTCTTTAGTTTTCTTTTGTAAATAATGACGCGTGGTTAAAAGCTAAAATCTCGCTAATACCCCAAAAATCGAGACCTAGCGCTAAACACAGGCCCAAATGTTTACAGAAAGTCTTAACCCTTTCCCCAACAAGCACTAATTTTGACGGTAGGCTACTTGTCAAAAGAAGCAATGAAAAAGATTGAGTCAAGAGGAAAATAATACATCATCGGTGTAAATGCAAAACCTCGTATGCCGATTCATGCGATTTTCAAATTACAAACTTGTGTGTCCAGTTTAGACATTTCTCGCAGGTTTTGAGATATGTTTACTGACCAGTATTTGTGAACAATATGTCCAAATTTCAAGTAAAACATTTCAGTTTGGGAAAAGTTATTACACTTTTCCCCTCTCCTTTAAACTTTTCCAAAAACGAGATACGAGGTTTTGCATTTACAACGACGACGTGTAATTTAATCAGCATCTGTACCACAAAAGTTACAATGGACTGTGATCTTAAAATATGTGGCAGCTGAAATGCCCCACATACATGTATTTACTTTTACAGCATTTTCAGTACATGTAGCATACTTTGTAAGATTGCAGAGCGGTTTTAGAAGCAGAATGGTTTAGATGCCGCGAGATAAGATGATAGATCAAAATGCATTTTTTATCGCTCAATAGGACATTTCTGTCTGCGACAAGGGTTTAATGGCGATTAACGATCCTCGATGCCAAAAGACCTTGTTCAGTAAAATAAAGAAGATTAGACGGCACGCGGCTTTGGCATTAATATCTTGTCAATTATTTAACCCATTCCTTCATGTTGGGTAATTAAGCCTAGGCCTACTATCACTGTTGCAGCTTTGAGCACAGAACCATGTTTTTTATTGAACAAAAAATATATATACATAAACACAAGTCATGTACATGTACATTTTACTTTATGAATACCCATGTGTCGTCTACATTTTCTTAAATAGTCTCGTTTTACCTTTGTGAAAGGATAAATCTCGCAGTCAATCAACCAGAATGGTAAGTCCTGATAAAGGTAAGGGTCGCTAGTGTATTCATGATGTCACAGTCTCTCTATTTAAATGATTGGAAAGTTATCGAAAGTGATTAATCAATGTAATGGTGCGATCATTTGTACAATGAAAAATAGCTGGAATACAGAAAAGTGAGATTTTTTTCAATTTGTCTCCAAACAAGACATGGATTTGACGTCCCTTGTAGAAATAGTTCGTGAAAACAGCTAGAGAAAAGAAGAAAATGCTGATGATCAGCATTTACTCCATTCTCTCAATATTTTCAAAGCTGTATCATATACTTATTTGATTCTTTTGAGATGAATGAATTATCGTCTGCACCTCCTTCCCAAATTGAACCATCCGAAGATATTGTCGTTTGGGAAAGGGTTTAACATTATAGGTCTACTCATTCTTATAACTTTTGGTACTCTCATCCTACCTCTATTTCCTTCTTGTGTAAGATTAGTTGATTCCTAGAATTTGATAAATCGCTTTCTCAAACAACACAATTTAAGAGAATTCTACTTTGAAACTTGTTACTGACGACAAATTCATTGACGTAACAACAGGAAATGTGCATTTTATTATGAGAAAAAAATGTGAGAAAAGAAGAAATCGTTAAAAATCTGCTATTTCTTCCAGTTTCTCATTTTTTCAAAACTATTTCTACTAAGCACGTAAAAATCAGATCTTATTTGGGAAAGAGTTCAATCATTTTTCATATCTATTTCTGTGAAATTCTTCCGTTCTCCCAACCGAAGACTTTTAAAACAAAATACGTTTTCTTTCTTTAGATATTAGGTTTTATGCAATTTGCTAAGCAACTTGCCAACTTATTTTGGCGACTACGTGACATTGCTTTGTTGACTTCAAAGCGCAACGGAAACAAAGCTTAAAAAGCCAAAAATTCACGTAGAGCTCGGCATATGATCAATGTAGTGATTTAATTCTCACAGATCGTTGAATCCAACCAAGGCTAAGAAGAAAATTGCAAATGTTTGATAATTGTGTGCGACATAGGTCCAGAAGAAAACGAGAGTCGCAAATGCAACTTCTCAAACATGTCAAATTTTAGAAAATTTTGGTTTGCTCACAATAACTTTATATACTAGGGGAAAGAAGAAACGCAACAACTATTTTTTGTTATTTCTCTTAATTCTTTTATGTTATTGAGTCAAAGTTGTTACTGATTTTTACAGGGAAGTGTATCATGATATTGATCTTTGTGTTTACTTTAGAACATGTCTTACCTGTGAGATAACGTCAAAATAGACGTTTACACGTTTCTCACGTTCAAACCTTTTTTAAAAATACCCAAATTTTACATAAAACTCTTTTGATTTGTGTAGATGCACGTCGACTCGACAAAAGGCAATGATTTTCGTTTGGATTTAACCCCTCATACCATTTTGCAACTTATTCAAAGACGTCGTCTGTCAGCAATTGTGATGTTTACGAATGGAACATCTCAGTCCGCAATTGTTTCTGACTTTGGAGTACATCGGTTGACAAAATATTGCTCGAGATAACTTCTTAGAACAAACGGAACAACTGACGGCCGCCCGAAAAGCGTTCGTTAACGTCTAACGTCACGACGTCAGGACCATAACGTTCGCTTATTTTACATACGGAAAGGAATTCTGTTATCGAGAAAAACTGTTTATGCTATTCATGGACATTAAAGCAATCAAATTTTAGCCAGGAATCGCTAACGTCATATTGGATTGCGTGCAAGAATGCATTAAACATTGACGCCAAATCGCTCTCATTTAAACGCATATTTAAGGCACATGCAACCTGTGACCTTTCTCAGGATGAAATTTTGACACTAGAAAGTCAAATGATGAAGTCTTACTATGCATTGAAAAAAGTACTCGAACTAGGGTGATTTTGGGAAAGACACCAACAAAACGTATAATTAGATTTATTTTTTGTTGCGTTTCTTTTTTCCTTTAGTATAAAAGGTATTGCTTTAAAAATATACTACACCGGACAAATCCTCGGCTTTTCCCGTGTCCTTCGTTTTAAACCATTTTCATTAGTCAACTATATTTATTATCAGAATTATTAAAGACTTTTCTGAAATTGTTGTTCTTGTTGATTTTGGCTTTTAAAATTTTTTGACATTCATTTAAGTCGACATGTGACACAGTGTAGCCTATGCTCGAATAGCGAACAATTTTCGCGCCAATTTGTGCTAAAAATAAATTTCTAATGGGAAAACCCCCAACAACGTTTGCCGGGTACCAGTCTAATATTTTGTTTATCGGTCATGAATCGGACAATTTTTTCGTAACAGTGCTAGCAAAAAAATATTATTTTCAAGCGAGATATAAGTCGATCATAGGTAATGCAGGCGGGAACTAAAACTACGAAACTTTGCGCATATGCAACATGCAAGATTGCTTCCAGAGACGGAGACAGACCAGAAATGACAAACGTTTTTTCTTGAGATTCCTCAGTAGCTTAACCAGAAAAACATCGAAAAGTCTGAAAGTAAAGTAGCTATGATCATGAAACTTCTCGGGCAGATAGATCTCACCAAGGAGAAGTGCAACGCACAAGGAGCATAACTCTACCTTGCTTATTTTGTGAGATATTGTCCTTTGTTGTAGGCCTACATAGTGAAAGCCTTCGGGGATATCAAATCACATTCAGCGACAAATTCTAGGGTTTTTTCTATATTTACCATTTCCCAAAACAAGACCGGTTTTGACGTCCCCAACAGAAAATTCTTGGAAAGACATTGAGGCAAAAGAAGAAAATGATGATCGACCAAATTGAAGGGGCCTGCTCAGCAGACAAAAATAGTGTGAATAACTTCTTTGGATATTGATGATCATTCTTCTTTTGTCTCAATATTTTCTCTGAGATAAAACACTAAAAGTATTCACATCCGTTTTGTCATCTGCAGACTTTTTTAGGCCAGTCACTTTAGCCGAAAAATAGGCCCAACCCACCACTAATTCTAACAGAAACAAAACCAACATTTTTATAATCTATAACCATTTATCCATTCTAGAAAAAAAGTCCTCAAATGTTACTCGAGGGGAAATATGAAAAAAATCGATCTTACTAGGGGACCCCTTCAAAGCAAGCCAAAAGTATGTTTTCGGGTGTAGGCATCGAAAACAGTCTTTTGAAACCAAGTATGCTATTGTGAATGGAATATTTTATAGATAATTTAATAAAAGAGGTTTATAAAGTAAAAAACATCGATTTTGCTATTTTTCTTTATTTGAATTTTACATGGAAAGTGAATTTGCGAGTGGAATTTCCCCACCCACTCATGTATTAAGGTTAACTTATCCAAATATACTCAGTTCCATAAATAAGTGTGCACTTTATTTTGTTTCATCTCTCCTTTGATTCTCGACTAGAAATAATACAGTTTGCTATCATATTGTAGCTAAGAGTTTTAAGAAAATGACATTCCCCTTAAATTTTGTCAAAAGGACAGTTTTTGTTTATTTTTCTTAGATTCAATACAGGTGGTATAAAAATAAAAGTTGCAAAAGTACACAAAAATTGGTTACATTCAAATTTTGTTTAGATCAAGTGAATTGGACTCTTTTTTTTTTGAAAATCTTTTATGGCACCAGTGTTGTCGATACAAGCGAGTATGTGACGGTCGCAGATAGCTCAAAAACCGCAATATCAGGAATGTTATTTTATTCCTGAGTGAGAGCCTTGACAAAATCCTGGACATAGCTGATGTTTAGCAGTGATGGAACGTTCCTCGCTAAATGACCCACACATCATCAATCGAATCTAAATCCAGTGCCCATCGTGGCCAGGAAAGAACTTCAACATTGTTTCTGTTAATAACAAAAGATTAAATCCAATATCGAACCGTATTAAATGAATTATGTACGATTAACTAGAGATAATCATAACTTTAATTTGACCAAATTTGTATACTTCTGCAACTTTTATTTTCATACCACCTTCATATAACCTTAGAAAAACAAACTCAAACTGTCTCAGGGCCTAAATTTTAAATGTCTGACACTTTCTTGAGACTATTAGCTACAACATGACAGCAAACTCGGTTATTTTTAGTGAGAGATGAGGGGAGAAATAGAACGAAAGAAAGTGCACACTTAATTATGGAACTGAGTATACTTTTAAACCCTTCGCTGTACCTAAATATTAGACTTCCAGTTCGAAAGCTGATGTAGACGACAAAAATTCTTTGAAAAATTGGATTTGTATACATTATAGAAAAATAACAAGATAAAAACGTATTGATGCAAAAGGAGAAAAATCTGATTATCAGCACTTTCTTCATTTTTTAAGAGTCGGTTCTCTTTAGAGACGTCAAATCAACGACTGCTATTCATTGCTGATTGAATTTTGTTTTCTTGTTATACAATCAACCAATCATGACATTGTCTAAGATTAGGTCACCGACCCATAAAACAAATCACTATACAATGAGATTAAGTCATTAAAGAAATGAAGTTATGCTTATGTTTTCTATTTAGTACAATTCAAGATTGTGTGTGAAAAAATAGTAGATCTTTATGAATGTTTAACGATCTACATTACCCAAATACTAGAACTGCTTTGTTATAAGGGTATTTCATAAGGCGTGTTAAGCTTTCAAATGAAATAAGAACATGTAGGCCTGTGGTATTTCATTCATACAGAATTTAAAAATCCATTTGTAGATATGATAATGCAATTTTGTGCAACATACTTAATAATATGCTGGAACACGTCATTACTACGTCATTGTTGACGTCTTCTAATCGTTTATTATTTTCAAAATTGGCTTTATCAAGGGTAAATGTCAGAAAATTATGTAATTACTCAAATGAAGAATGTACATAAACGTAAATAGCTAATCAGTAAGAAGCAGGTGTACAGCTTCAAGAAGAAGTTTGAAGACATGGGATCACCAAACAGTCATGCATGTCTCTAATTGTGAATATTATTTAGAAACCGGATGCCCATCTTCGCGGATTTAGTCCGATTTCTTTGGAATCGCGATTCGCCGCTTAGTTGCTCATCTTGTTGTTATGTTGTAGGAACAATTCATTAGTCGCATTCTAAATGCATTTGACGTTATTTCGTCCATTATTGATGACGTCATTAATGCACCTTCTTTTCGCTATCTACGCCAAACAAACAGGTAAAAAATTAGCTATTTTTTAGTTCGTCGACTAAAAGTTGATAAATGCTCTCTATTGAAGTGAAATTCGCTTATCTCCGCGTTATGAAATTGCAAATACAATATTTTCCCCGCCCTTTTTTACAGACACCATAGAGATTCGTTGTCTCTAGTTTCCTTAAATTCAAGGGCAGATTATTCAGAAACAAAAACAGTTATCTAAGTTCCGTGAGCGGTGTGTACAACTTGACACCATGGAGATTCATTGGGGCTAGTTTGATTGAATTCGGGTCGAAACTGTAGGAGTTGCGCACACGAGAAAATGGGCATTTTTGAGAAAATGAGCATTTTTTCTTAAATTCAAGGGAAGATAATTCAGAAACGAAAACAGTTATTTAAATTCCATGAGCATTGTGTACAACTAGACACCATAGAAATTCATTGTGGCTAGTTTGATAAAATTCTCATCAAAACTGTAGGAGGAGTTGCGCACGCAATAAAATGGGCATTTTTATGGGCATTTTTTATTCAAAGGCAGATAATTCAAGAACGAACAGAGTTATCTGAATTCCGTTAGCGGTGTGCACAACTAGATACCATAGAGATTCATTATGGCAAGTTTGATCAAATTCTTATCAAAACTGTAGGAGAAGTTGCGCATACAAGAAATTGATAACGGACGGACGGAGGGTTAGACGGACAGAAAGACGACCGGGCCATAACATAATATGACCCTTCGGGCGTATAATAACAAAAAGCATGTGTGTACTTCAATTCAAGTGGTTGGGGGCGAGTAAAGGATGATTTTCTCGCAAATTGTGTAATTCCGATTTTAATGATCTATATCTGACGGATGTAATAATATTATAGTCACATTGAGCTTCCGTACTTTTAAAAATCGATCACAGATAATTCTATTTAAAGCTAAATTATTTTTACTTATTCGTTATATTTATCCTTTTATATTTTTATATATATAACGAATACATTTTTCAGTTTTGATATAAAATTCAATCAAATTAGAAATAATATGTGACAAGTAGAGCGTAAGAGAAGCACGTGATACTCGAGAGAATGTATGGTGGTTAGGATGGACCAGTGTATTACGATCATATCAAGGCATCTTTTAGCGTGATTTAACACCATTTCCCCCCAGATTTGCTCTGAGGACTTTTGATATGTTGATCATGATATAAAATACTTTCGTTCAGTTGCAAAATTATTTCTGTTAGAATTAGTGGTACCCTAAATCCTAAAGTGACTGGCCTATTTTGAATTTGGCCAAACATGACATTTTGTCGTTTTGGAAAGGGTAAGCGAGTACGCACGAGCGACACGACGAAGCCAAGGCAGGACCGTATGTGTAAACATTACTTATTTTAAAACTGCTTATTTCATAGTTACCGATCTCAAAAAGTACACGACAGTGCAGCAACCTTCTTAACTCTGAATTAGAATGTTTCTCAACAAACGATTACAGCAATCCAGCTCTTAAAACGTCATCTTCTGCAAGTTGAACGTGGAAAAACTTCGCGAGATCCACAGTCATATTTGTACGATAGGAGATTCCCAATCTATTTTTAGACCAGTGAGGCGTGACGATGACGTATTTGTTTAACCGAACTAGAAGACCTGAAGGTCTTGAGTCGCTCCACAGGCCTGAATTTCATGTTATATTTAATCAAAGTTTTTATTAGATTATTCAATGCTTGTGTTTCATAGAGCAAAAAGAAAGTTACAAAACTGGATTGTTCAAAATGTTTGGTTCTTGAAGCAAAGAAAGTAAAACTATATGTTTGCCATTTGAGAAAGGGTAAAAGGAAATGGTAGAACATTCCAGCTTAGGATGATATGCTAGTAATTAAAATTTTCCATCTTCCAAACAGATCTAAATTAACAGACCATTGATTACTCCAAAATATTTCATATTTCTAAAAATAGATTTTGAGCTAAAAATAGATTCAGGGAAATACCATATTCCAAAATTAATGCAAATGGCTGATGAAACCTGAATTTCTTGTAATATCAAGTCCAAGTTTTGACTAAATTTTTCAATACTTGTTGCTCTTAAAGCAATTACATAGTAACTGGAGAGCTAAAAATACATTCATATAATAATAATTCATAATTGGTTACCAAGCTTTGTCTTTCTTAGAGTGAGTTTGGCTGTGAAAAAAAGTCACAATTAGCAATTTTGTCAAATTGAAAGGCATATAACTGAGGATTTTATATTCCTATCTAGCTAATAATCACACTAAAGCAAGATCTTAACTTCACCTACATCTTGTTTAAGTTTTGACCTGATTGTTCAATATTTGTGGATGTAAAGAGTGTAAAATCTAAGTCGAAAACAGCAATTTTGTCAAATTCCAGGGCAGAAAAATCATGGTTTAACATTCGTATGAAGCTGAAAATTACACACATGCTTGCAAGATGTTATGGCCAGTAAGATTACATGAAAGTTTCGTGTTGATTGGTGGATATTTATGGTTGTTTGAGTAAAAATAGGGTCAAAAATGGTAATTTTGACAATTTCAGGGGCACATAACTCAAGACATAATACTCAGATCAAGCTGAAAATTGCACTCAGGCAAGATCTTATCAGCACCAACATTTTGACCAAGTTTTGTCTTGATTGATAAATATTTGTAGTGGCTAGAGTGAAAACAGTCAAAAACAGCAATTTTTTTAATTCAAGGACAGATAACTCCAGACTTTCTGGTTCAATCAGAATCAATTTTAGGAATCTGATAGAGGACCACCTAGGGATCATTCCTGTGAAGTTTGATTGAAATCCATTAAGTAGTTTCTGAGGAGAAGATTTTCAAAGAAAAAGTTGACGACCGGACGGACGGACGGACGGACGCACGCACGGACGCACGCACGACGGACACAGCGGACAATAGCCCGCTGGCCTGAAGGCCAGTGGAGCTAAAAACCGAACGCTATTATAAGTTCTTGTGAGTCAAAGTGAAAATCTGGCAGACTAGCGAAAATCAAAATACGTAATAGACCTAGGCGTAAACAAGAGTTGACCAGGGACAACGTAGCTCGCCATAACGCAAGCTCGCGTCCATCTAATCCGAGTTTTCTCTGATGAAATTCGCTTTTTAATGAGCGATATCAACATATCTAAAAGCGAATTTCATCAGAGAAAACTCGGATTAGCGTCCATCTCCCCTCATCTTCGCAAACCAAGGCTGAAATCCACAACGTACGCCTAACATTGTATCCGTATCACTTTTGGAGTTTTTAGTCCGATTTTCTTGGTGCCTTGATCAATAAGCATTTTGGTTGGATGCGATGTCATCGCAACCAATCAAATCCTTCCATATATCGTCGCTTTTCAGCGAAAACCTCGTAAATGCAGCTTGTACTAATCTACATTTACGAGGATTTCGTTGAAAAGCGACAATATCTGGGTATGTGTAAACAATCTAGGCAACGGGCGGAAAAATATCTGCAATACAAAAGCTTTCTTTCACAAGATTGACGTGAAAAAAGGGTATAGACTATATATAAACTCGGCGCCATTTTTTCGCAGGACAGAAAATTGTCTTGTCTTATTTCAATATAGCTTGCGTATATGATAAACCTGTCTAATAGAGTTATGGTCAATGAACCCTTCCCAAATCCAGACCTGATTTTGCCGTATCTATTAGATTTAGAAATAGATCAGGAAAACATCGAGACAAAAGTAGAAAATGATGATAATCAGCTTTACTCTCCTTTAGTCTTTATATTTTCTAAGACATAGTGTACAGTATTCATTTCTCATTCTGTATTATCCGTAAATATCGACCTGAACCTGTAGAATATGTAATGAGTAATTGTGACGCGCAATAGTCGCTCTCCGACTTATATTGACGAGAGAAGCACGTGCAAAATACAATGCTTATGGAAACTACAGATTCTGCTCGACAGCGAGGGTTGCTGGCGAGTATTGATTTTTCCGTGTCAAAATTAGGCTACTCATTATATATTCGTCGGGTTCAGATCAATATTTACAGACTATACCAACATTCATCTTCAGCAGTTTATGAATTGGACTACTCTAAATTTTGTGGAATGCCAAAGGGGCTAAATCGACATAACGAGTATTAACAGTATGCCTATTTCCAGAGTTACAGACAAACAGGCTTTTCAAAATGAAATATTTTCATGAATTGTACATCAAACCCTATGTTATGGGTAGGCCTACTCATTGGCATTGGAATCGTCTCGTCGAGACGATTCCAATGAGTACCCATGATATAGAGTTTGGAATTGAAATAACAAAGTTAAAATGTATTCATCCCCACTTATCTATAACTCTGGTATTTTTTTTTATTTACAGCATCCACGCAGACGACCATCATCACACAATGTACGAATACATTCTAGATCACGTGACGACTTCTGGACCAACCTGCGAGGATCTTGGTATACCACGTGATGACGCATGCGCGCTCAGTCCTTCACCAGAACTTATCCAGAAACCGATAATTCCAACAGATTTCTCACGATTACAAACATTGATAAAAGAAGACAAGGACCCGTTTTCACCAAGATGTATGATTCCTTTACCCTCACCGTTTGGAATGAGTATATTCGACTCGCCGTGTTTTCGGCGGAGAAATGAGAGAGAGCGAGACCGAGTTCGGTGTGTTAATGATGGATACCTCAAACTGAAACAACATCTGCCTATAGAAAACAAAGACAAGCGATTAAGTAAGGTAGACACACTACGATGTGCCATAAAATATATCAAATATCTAGAAAACCTGTTGAATAATAGTGCAAGTACAAAATGTGTTCCAAAAAGAGACAAAGTTGTCAATGTAAAAGACCACGTACATGATAATGTAGATGGACATCTGAACGCTGAACTAGAGTATAAGATAGAAGCTGATTTCTCGGAGGACGACATGGATCTCACAACTGACACTTCTGATTACGAGTCTAAATGTGACACTAGTTCTGAACCAGATATTTCTGAATAAATCGATATAAGCTTACATAAGTTTTGTAGTAACCAAAAACCGCATACTGTGAACAGCAGAGCATAGAAAATATTGAGACAAAAGGGGAAAGTTCTTATGCCCCAATACTTTCCCATGCCTTTCTAATAAGGGAATGTCTTGTTTGGCAAATGTGATAAATGCAAACGTCTAAAAGACTAAAATTGTAATTTAAAATGTAATTTTCAAAAGTTGCTCTATCATTTTCAAGCTCTGGCGGATTTGTAATGTAACACATCGATCTGTCTGTGTTAACCCATTACCGCACAATGACTCTTTTTGACTCCCTACAAGATAATGGCTTTGGAAAACATTGTGGAAAATGAAGAAATTGCTTGTGACAAGCAATTTCTTCATTTCCCACAATGTTTTCTACCAGAAAAGTTCAAAAGATTATATATTTCCTTAACTTGAAATTGTCGTCTGCAACATCTTTGAATTTGGACCAGTCAAAAATTTGTCGTTTGGTAATGGGTTAAATGAACTTACATTATATCACGTAAATAGACTATCAACACTTATTAACTGTACTATACGTAAATATAGACAGTGAAATATTTTTCACATTTAAGTAGCTTGCCATACTAGTGTTACAATAAACTTTCATAAACGCGACGTAAATAGGCATGCAAACGCGACCGTGTGTTATATGAAATTCGTTGGAACAGTGTTATAACCACAGTCCAGAACATCATTGAAGACAATCTACCAAGATAATCCTTGGGTTCTCCGACACAGGAAACGGAGGAAACTGTACTACAACAACAACAACAACAATGGCTCTACTGAAATTCCATGACGAGTTTTCATATTTTTGTTTTTAAGTCTTTAGGCTTGTTACGCCGTTTTACGGAAAGCTTTGGAAATCATTTAGCTCGCAAAAGAGATTCACGACGAAAACAGTGTTGATCTTTTCTCAATTCAGCCATAAGATTTACTACATTGTTTATTTGACAGATTTTACCAGAGAAACAAGCTAAAGATATGGTTGGTCAATTGGTATTCAGGTTTTGTGACTGGAATTTTCAAAATGTCTTCCCGTCATCTAAACGCATTAAGTACGCTGCCAAACATGAGCATAGTTCCACTTTTTTGTCTTATGTATGTCCGACTGCTTTTCTTTAACAAGACAGCCCTGGCGGTCTGGACGCGCTCCACAGGCCTGACTGTTCGTCTTGTTGAATGCAATTTCAAAGGTTCAGGCTGCGCAAACAAGCAAATACATGACCAAGCTGAAAGTTACAAGCAAGTATGATCGGATGGTCAGTAAAATCCTGTGAAAGTTCTGTATTGATTAATTAATACTAATGGCTGTAAAAGTATAAATAAAGCCGAAAATAGCAATTAACTCATGACGTAAAATTCAGATCAAGCTGAAAATTATACCAAGGCAAGATCTCATAATCCCCAACATTCTGTCTTAGTTTTGTCTTGATTGGTCAATATTTGTAGTTGCTAGAGTGAAAACAATGTGAAAAGAGTTGAAAATGGCAATTTTGTCAATTTCAAGGGCACATAACTCATGATATAAAATATACCTAAGCAAGATCTTATGGTCACCAACATTCGGTATAAGTTTTGTCTTGATTGGTCTATATTTGCAGTTGCTAGAGTGAAAACAATGTCAAAATAGAGCCGAAAATGGCAATTTTGTCAATCTCAAGGGCACATAACTCACGATATAAAATTCAGATCAAGCTGAAAATTATACCAAAGCAAGATCTTTTGGTAACCAACATTCAGTCCAAGTTTTGTCTTGGTTGGTCAATATTTGTAGCTGCTAGAGCAAAAACAATGTCAAAATAGAGCCGAAAATGGCAATTTTGTCAATTTCAAGGGCACATAACTCATGATGCAAAATTCATATCAAGCTGAAAATTATATCAAAGCAAGATCTTATAGTCACCAACATTCAGTACAAGTTTTGTCTTGATTGGTCAATATATTTAGTTGCTAGAGTGAAAACAATGTCAAAATAGAGCCGAAAATGGCAATTTTGTCAATTTCAAGGGCACATAACTCATGATGTAAAACTCAGATCATGCTGAAAATTATACCAAAGCAAGATCTTATGGTCACCAATATTCTGTCCAAGTTTTGTCTTGATTAGTCAATCTTTGTAGTTGCTAGAGTGAAAACAATGTCAAAATAGAGCCGAAAATGGCAATTTTGTCAATTTCAAGGGCACCTAACTCATGATGTAAAATTCAAATCAAGCTGAAAATTATACCAAAGCAAGATCATATGGTCACCAATATTCTGTCCAAGTTTTGTCTTGATTGGTCAATATTTGTAGATTTTAGAGTAAAAATAAAGTCAAAACCAGCTATTTTTGACATTCAAGGGCAGATAACTCAGGTTATTCTAATGCAATCCAAATTCTTTGACGGAATCTGAGAGAGGGTCACCCAAGGATCATTCCTGTGAAGTTTGGTTGAAATCCATCAGGTAGTTTCTGAGAAGATTTTTAAAGAAAAAGTTTACGGACGGACGGACGCACGACGGACACACCGCCATGACAATAGCCCGCTGGCCTGACGGCCAGTGGAGCTAAAAACCTTGTAACCAATGTATTTACAGGTTTTCGATGTAGAGCAACGATTTTCTTTCCTATTCCAGCTTGACCTAATGGTAATATGAATATAAGCAAGAGAGTCAAGACGGCCCTATATCGCTCACATAAGAGATGATTGCATAGACCATATGTCTCATACCAGACCAAAAACTTCAACATAGGTTAAATGGTCACGAGACGATTCTTTACACAAAATTCAAAGCCCTAGACCGAATGGGTTAGGACAAGACTTCAAGATTTCCTTCTTTGTTCCTAAGTGAAACCCGATACTCCGCAACATAGGACACATTTCCCAGTACCAGCCACAAGATTACATACAAAATTTCAGAGCCCTAGGCCAAACGGTTCAAGACTACAAAATTTCCTTCATTGTGTATATGAAAATTTGATACCAACAACAATTTTCATTGTACCACAATATTTTTTAGCATTTTGGTAGAGGACCTTGATACGATGTTGCACACTACATTTCAAGACTATACGTTTTTTTGAGAATTTTTTTGTAATTAAGGACAGGCGGACGACAACAATCATAACTAGAACTGTCGCAAAGCGGACGAATACCCCCACTAGGGCCTTGTCACTGAAAAAGTGCTATCGGTCAAAAGGTTCTTGACTTAGAGCATGGAAACGGATCTTAAACAAAGTCCAACTGTGACCTTGACCTTTGACCTTGGTGACCCCAAAACTATAGGGCACCTCCTTGGGTCATGGGCAACAACTGTGTAAAGTTTCTTGATCCTAGGTCAACCCCCCCCCCCCCCCCCCATTAAAAAGTTCAAAGTGGCATAACTCTAAAACTAATGACTGGATCAAGATGAAAATTGCAGGTGCACAACTTCATATGATAGGAAACATCCTGATAAAATTTCAGAAAAATTGGTCAAAAACTGTGGGAGGAGAAGAGGACACAAGATTATGTCCACGGACGGACAACCTGATTCCAGTATACCCCCCCATAACTTTGTTGTGGGGGGTATAAGTCATCCTCAGCACTTCATATTACTATTTAGCTAAAAACTCATAATCAATCAGCAGAATAAGCAACCAACTATAGAATCGGACCAGTCATTTTTAGAATCGGACCAGTCATTTCTTCTATGATGCATGCAAAAGCTGGCAGATTATTCACATCCGCACGAGGTGGATTAATTACTTTCTTATACGACGCACTTTTCATTTGCGTAATGCTTATAAAACAGCTATTTTCCCCCAAAATATGTTAGCATTGAGGACATGCTGGCATCCATGCTCCACCGAATAAAATAGAAGTATCTATCACCAGTCTGCAGTTGTTAACCCATTACCAGATGGCAGTCTTGGACAATTTCAATTTGAAAGGCGTTGCAGACGACACTTTCAAGTTGATGAAATTTTAAAAATCTCTCCATTTTGGGTTAGAAAACATTGTGGTAAATGAAGAAATTGCTTGTCACAAGCAATTTCTTCATTTTCCACAATGTTTTCCCTAGCCTTTTCTTGTGAGGGAGTTAAAAGGCTTCACTGTACAGTAATGAGTTGATGTCATCAAACTTTCATTTAACTAGCCATCAAGTGATTTATTGAATGCTATTTAACACCTTTTTTAAAGTATTCCATCCATCATTAGATACCAAATACTTAGTGCAACTACGAGCACAACGAAACCTGTAAATTGAGGAAAGTATCATATCGTCAATTTCCGTTCCCACTAATGACTCTCGAAGTTTCACGAAGTATTTGGTATCTAACGATGGATGGAATACCTCAACAGTACCTCCAGTCATATGACCTCTCATATCGCGGAGGCTGGAGCACCCAAACACGAATTTACGTCGCTTCCCGCACGATACTACCGCATTCTTTCTGAGCCTCGAGATGCTTGTCCAACTTTGGTTTACCACTATCTTCCTTATGGTGTCCGTAAATCTTGACAAGAACATCAATCCTTTCCCAGACAGCAACAAGAGCTTTGCAGAGAGGAGGGACAGGGGCTTGTCAGTAGAATTGGCCATTTTTTCAATTCAAAAGCAGATAATTAAAACATGAAAAGTTATCAAAATTTTATTTGCACGACCAGACATCATAGATTCATTGTGGCTAGTTTGATTGAATTCTGGTTGAAACTGTAGAAGATGCTCACATGAGAAAATGGGCATTTTTGAGAAAATGGGCAGTTTTCCTTAAATTCAAGGGCAGATAATTCAAAAACAAAAACAGTTATCTAACTTCCGTAAGCAATGTGCACAACTAGACACCATGGAGATTTATTGTGACAAGTCTGATAAAATTCTGATCAAAACTGTAGGAGTTGCGCACACAAGAATATGGTCACTTTTTTTTAATTCAAGGGCAGATAATTCAAGAACAAAAAGAGTTATCTGAATTCTGTCAGCGGTGTGCAAATTCAAATTCCGATCAAAACTGTAGGAGTTGTGTACACAAGAAATTGCTGACGGACAGACGACCAGGGCCATAACAAAATACGACCCTTCGAGCGTATAAAAATGTACACACTCCTAATTTGAAAGCTGGTGCAGAAAAGAAATTGGGAGATGATGGGGACAGAATTTGCATAAAATATAGCACAGAAAATATCGAGCAAAAGGAGAAAATGTAGATTATAAGCATTTTCTTCCTTTACCTCATTGTTCTTCAGACCTTTCAGTTCATACCATTTTGTTGCCTACAACATTTTTTAGTGTGTAGTACTCTTTGAAAGGGTTAAGGAGCCAACAAATACATGTATAATTCCATAGATCTCATCCTTGTAAGTGTACAGGACATGAATAATACAATTGGTGGCACTTTCTGTATATCTTTATTTCTTCAACATTCAACTAGAACTGTCGCAAAGCGGACGAATACCCCCCCACTAGGGCCTTGTCACTGAAAAAGTGCTATTGGTCAAAATGTTCTTGACTTAGAGCATGGAAACGGATTTTAAACAAAGTCTAACTGTGACCTTGACCTTTGACCATGGTGACCCCAAAACAGTAGGGCACCTCCATTGGTCATAGGCAACAACTGCGTAAAGTTTCATGATCCTAGGTCAACCGGTTCTCAAGTTAGAACACGGAAACAAAATAGTAAATTTTAACTACACCCCCCCACCCCCCCCCCCCCCCATAATAAAAACTTCAAAGTGGCATAACTCTGAAACTAATGACTGGATCAAGATGAAAATTGCAGGTGCACAACTTCATGTGATAGGAAACACCCTGATAAAATTTCAGAAAAATTGGTCAAAAACTGTGGGAGGAGAAGAGGACACAAGATTATGTCCACCCCCCCCCCCCCCCCCCCCCTTAAAAACTTCAAAGTGGCATAACTCTAAAACTAATGACTGGATCAAGATGAAAATTGCAGGTGCACAACTTCATATGATAGGGAACATCCTGATAAAATTTCAGAAAAATTGGTCAAAAACTGTGGGAGGAGAAGAGGACACAAGATTATGTCCACGGACGGACGGACAGACGGACGGACAGACGGACGGACAGACGGACGGACAACCTGATTCCAGTATACCCCCCCATAACTTTGTTGTGGGGGGTATAAAAAGACGAGTATCTACAACAAAATGTTTGAGATACCATGACAAATGTAAGATATTTTGAATTCAACCTTTTCCCATACAAGACCTAGTTTGGACTTCCCGTTAGTAAAGGCATGGGAAAACATTGGAACAAAAGAAGAAATGCTGGAAACCAGCATTTTCTCTCCTTTTGCCTCAATATATTCTCATAAATCCTGGTTTCTTAGCGCCCATTTGTTAATCTGCAGAACATTTTTCAATTTTCGCCGTTTAGGAAAGGGTTATGGAAAGCCAGTTGATACATGTACCTCCCCACTTTTATCTATAGCTCTGTTTTGAACAAGAGTTGTCCGGGGACAAAGTAGCTCGCCTATACGGGAGCTTGTCACAAAAACAGCAATTTTTTAAAAGTAGGTCAAACTCCAAGGTCAAGGTCACAAGGTCAAAGGTCATGGTCACAAATGAAAGGTCTTGTCGAGATGTATCTATGTATGAAATATCAAGGCTGTATCTGTAATACTGTAAACCAGGAAATTATTTCACGCTTTTTAAGTTAGCATCTTTCGCGGGTGGGTGTGATCCGCGAACTTAAAACGCCGCAAATAGGCTACTTTCAATAAAAACGCGAACTTTAATCGCTTTGATAGTTTGTATTTGGGGAAAACCTATGGGGAGATGTTTTATTTACACTAGAGGTATTTGTTACTATGTAAACAAGGGAAATAGCTTTTTCATAACAGAATGTAAGTGAAAAGTTTTCTTTATTTCAGACTACTTTCGATTTTATCCAAAAATACATAGATGTTGTGACATATTGAAAAACACGACATTGAAAGATAAACCAACTATTCAACTTGATATACATACCTGCCTGAAATTGAGAAAAGGGGTCGTTTGGCATTCGAATGCCGAATATGATAGCAAACGTCGATTGACGTTTAAAACCTTGTAACTGTAGTTTGAAATTAGCCACAGCTACGAGGTTTGAATCGTCCTTCGATGATATTGAATAAAACTGTCATTATCGCTTCTCGACGCTATAGGTAAATAGGTGTGAAGTTAATGTAATGTTCAAATTCTATGCAGTGTGTTACAAACTGTAATCCAGTATACTATAAAGTGTGAAATAAAACAATGGGTCGATTGAAACTTACTTCGACCAAACTGTCAACTGGCGACTAAAATATAGTAAATTGAGTCATAATTCAGTATGTAATTATCCGATTCCCCATATTATTCAACATATCAATTTTTCAATTCCCCCAAAGCGTATTTTGTTTCGCGTGATTCGCGGACAGCATTGATGCGCGAACTTAAAACGCCGCGAACAAGCCCGAGTGCATGAAAACGCGAACATTTCTTGACGCGAACTTATCCTGGTTTACAGTAGTGCCTGAGATATAGGTCAGGTTAAAGTTTTTCAAAAGTAGGTCAAACTCAAAGGTCAAGGTCACTAGGTCAAAGGTCATGGTCCCAAATGAAAGGTCTTGTCGAGATGTATCTATGTATGAAATATCAAGGCTGTATCTCTAATAGTGCCTGAGATATAGACCAGGTTAAAGTTTTTCAAGTGAAGACGGGACGGGACGCCGACACTAGGGCTGTGACATTAGCTCCCCGGACATAAAGTCCCGGCTCGCTAAAAAATCATCAGCCAATCACTGTTAACCCATTACCACACAGTGACTCCCCACAAGATAATTGCTTTGGAAAACATCATGGAAAATGAAGAAATTGCTTGTGACAAGCAATTTCTTCATTTCACACAATGTTTTCTACGTAAAAAGACCAAAAAATGCAATATTTCTTTTACTTGAAATTGTCGTCTGCATCATCTTCGAATTTGGAGTAGTCTAAAATTCTGCTGTTTGGTAATGGGTTAAATTCATGATTTCCGTGCTATCAGGTCCTCTATATAGGGGTTATTTTTGGCGTGTAGTTCAGATTTCAGTGTTTCTATTTTTGCTTTAACCTCGTCCTCTGATAACGTGTCCAGTGGTATTTGTTTACAGTCTTGTAAAAACTTCTTGATCAAACTCTCTCCTTCCTGAAATAGAAATAAGCCGGGATCTGGAAAAACGTCCCTTAAGGCATTTGAGAACAACATAAATCCAGATCAGCCTGTGCATACGCACAGTCTGATCAGGATCCATGATCTTCTCTAAAAGCTTCTTCATGACCTAAAGTAACTTCAATATGCCAGCATGGATCATTTTTCGCCTGCATTTGACCACAGGCTGATCTTAAAACTCAGTTTTCTAAAATGCTATAAGGGACATTTTTCCAGATCCTGGCTCAAATATGGAGGGGGATCTGAGAAAGGGCTCTTCTGGCTTTTCTGCATTCAGTAGAACCAAATCAGCATGTGGTTAACGGGGTATATTACCAGACGACAAAGTTCTAGGGTTGTCAAATATCAAAGATGTTGCAGACGACAATTCCAAGTGCACAGACTTTAGAATTTATTGGTTTTTTGGGTAGAAAACATTGTGGGAAATGAAGAAATTGCTTGTCACAAGCATCTTCCATCACATTTTCAAAAGCCTTTATCTTGAAGGGCATCAAAAGGCGTTACTTGAAATTGTAGTCTGCAACATCTTTGAAATTGGAACAGTCTAAAACACTGCTGTCTGGCAATGGGTTTAATGCATTTTGATAAGGACCCATGATGCTCTTTGAGAGTATTTTACAGTGATGTAGAAGCTCTAAGATTATAGCATGGATCTTGATCAGACTGCTCTCTAATAGTTGCTTAGGGTAAAATAGAAACATGGAGCTTGATCAGACTGCTCTCTAATAGTTGCTTAGGGTACAATAGAAACATGGAGCTTGATCAGACTGCTCTCTAATAGTTGCTTAGGGTACAATAGAAACATGGAGCTTGATCAGACTGCTCTCTAATAGTTGCTTAGGGTAAAATAGAAACATGGAGCTTGATCAGATTGCTCTCTAATAGTTGCTTAGGGTAAAATAGAAACATGGATCTTGGTCAGATTGTGTGTATGCACAGCCTGATCAAGACCCATGTTGGCCTCGAATGTCATAAAGGCCATTTTTCAAGATCCCAGCTCATTTACAAGCATTTAACAAGAGTGTCAAGGTCACAATCCAGAGACTAAGTTTTAAGGGGGCATAACTCAGGCAAAAATCAATGAATCAAAAAATCCTTCCTTCATTCAAATCTACCTATTGAGGTGATAACATTGACCAAGTATCAAAAAGATCAAGCCAGAAACTTAGGAGACATATATTGCAGATGACAATTTCAAGTAAATATCATTTTCAACATTTAGAGTCTTTTTTGGATAGAAAACTTTGTGGGAAATGAAGAAATTGCTTGTTACAAGCCATTTCTTTATTTTCCACAATGTTTTCCAAAGTCATTTTCATGAGAGGTGTCAAAAAGCGTCCTTATGTGGGAATGGGTTAATTGATGGCTGTGTTCCAATCTCCCTCTAAATCGGTCCCTAAGACATATACACTGATAATCTTTCAGGTAGTATAGACTAAGATCAGTCTGCATTTTATATGCCAGCTGATCTTTGTCTACACTGACTGTAAACAGAAAATTATCCTAAATCATGATACAAAACCTCCCACCTGTTTAGCTAGTTTTCGTTTTTTGACAGCTGGCTCTCCGTCTCCTTCTAAATCCGTCCCTGATAAACTTATACACTGATAGTCTTCTAGCTCTGCTGCCTTCTCTTTAGCAAACTGAAATGTAATGTATTGTAAAGATATTTTACTGGTGTGTGCATTTCTCCGGCATTCCTTACACCAACGTTACTAAAGTATCAAACCAATCCATCAGCTGCTCATCTCAGTATTAACCTTTTAACTACCTATAGCGACAGATATTTCCGTCGCAAAAAGTGCTCCGCATTTTCCCTTGGTAGTCAAAAGGTTAAAAGACAATTGCTGTTGTCAAGCCGAGTCAGATGGGGAAAAACATCAACACTGATATCTGCTTATGTGACCAGTTATGCAAAATGGCCTATTTGAGAAGTGCAAAAAGAATAAATCCTAGTCAGTCTGCTCAGACTGCCAGGCTGACTAGGGTCAAAACCTTTTGCTCTTGCACCAATTTCCTGAATCTGGAATAATTTCATAGCTTACTATAGTTCATTTCTTACCTGTATGACATGTTTTGGGAAATGCGCCAACTCTGCTACATGAATACCAAAACTTTGATCGCACACACCTGAAGTATAAGGAGAAATCTCATTAGGTGACATGATACATACTAGCCATCTATAGCAGCTTTGAAATTGGAACGTTCCAAAGTTTTACTGTATGGGTAAGGGTAAAACTACTTCTTTTGTAATATAAAGAACAATATCAAACTGAAACATAATTTCTATGGTGATTCTTAACAAATGAAATAAAATGATATTCCTGACAACATGGCCTAAATGGAATAACAGAAGCTACGCAAATACAGTTGACACTCGTTGTGTCGAAGTCAGAGGGGCCGTCAAAATACCTCGACATATCCGGAGTTCGACTAATCCGATTTTGATTTTTTCGATAAAAACGATATTGAACCATTTTTGATATGTGTCCATGATTGAAATATAGTAGGAAAAGGAAAGAAATTGCTCGAGACGAGCAATTTCTATCCTTTTCCTACTAAATTTCAATTGCTGTATTTGTTTCGGAATTCATTTTGATATCATTACGTTGAGGATGGGACATGACTTTAACTTCGACTTAAGCAGGATTTCGACTTATCCGATGTCGAGATAACGAGTGTCGACTGTAATCATCTTACCAGGTTTGACTCTATACAACAGAGTGAGAGTATCGTTGGTTGTGAGAGCGGATACATGTAGATTATTAACTGTGGGGACTGCATCAGATAATGTTGTCAACTCATGGAAATGTGTGGCAAACAAACAGAATGACTTTAACTTGGTGGCTATATTTCTGGAAAAATATGAGAAACAAGATGTGTTTGTGAAACACAAATGCCCCAAAAATGGCCATTTTTCTGAAATGTTAAGTTTTTGTGTAACGGGTTGATAAGGGTTAACAGATTACCTTCAGGAAGGTCATATTGCATGGAATAGATAGATATCATTGAAAGGAAGTTACATACCAAATTTGAGCTTTGTATGTCAGATACTTTTGGAGAAAATGTTAAGTTTTCGGATAGATGCAAGGACAAACAGACATGAGTAAGACAATATGCCCCTGATCTTTCGATAATGGAGCATAAAAATACATTTAATTTCAACCTTTGAAAAGGAAAGGAAAATAGGCATTTTACAGCAATGAAAGTATTTGGGTGTTTTTCCTAAAGGGTTAATCAACCATGGCGCTGAGGTAGGTCATCAGCAGTTTCTATTTGTCTTTCTACATTTCCACAATTGTCTTATTCTTTTCTATAACTTACAACCATTAAACCACTAAGGGTAAAACTAAGAGTAATGTTCAAATAACCGATTTAACTCTCTTCAACCAATCACAAAACTCTCCATACATCTTCGGCAACATGAGTGGCAACGGAAATTGACAAGGTTATCCATGTTTTTCTCTTATCAATTTACTTAACCCTTTCCCAAACAGCAAATTTTTAGGGTGATCCACTTCAAGAACTGCCACAAATGACAAATGGTGTTATCAAAGATAGGATTTGTGTAAAATATGGCATAGGAAATATTGAGACAAAAGGAGAAACTGCTGGTTATCAGCAGTTTCTTCTTTTGTTTCAATGTTTTCCCAAGCCTTATCTATTAGGGACATCAAAACCAGGTCTTGTTTGGGAAAGGGGTAAACACAGAAAATGGCAAAATATAGGAGGCCAAATTGCAAAAAGCATGGGTGAAAGTACAAAATTTTCAAAAACCTGAAAACCTAAAAAAGTCTGCATTTATATAGTAAAAATCGAGGAATACTCAAAAACCTGAACTTCAGGCATACGCCTGAAAACTTTCACCCATGAAAAAGTTTGAGTTTGAGTTTATTGGGGTTTTACGCCGTTTTCAACTACCAGGGTCATATCGCGGCGGCTGGAGCACCTAACCGTGGGTTCCTGGTATTTCTCGCACCAGTACAACCACAATATCCAAACCGAGCCTCCAGCTGCTCTCTCACATAGATGATTCACACCCATTGGTGAGAGACAAATGACTTTTGTCAAATGTCAGAATGGATACTGGCCGAGCCGGGGTTCGAACTCGAGACCCCTGGATTGACAGACTCCGACGTAACCGACTGAGCTATCCGGGCTCCGCCCCCCTATGAAAAAGTGTTTGGTATCTAATGATGGGTGGAATACATTGACACATTACCAAATATTGAAGCTTTTTGATGCCCTTTGAGATAAAGGCTTTTGAAAACATTGTGGAAAATGAATATATTGCTTGTCAAAGCAATTTCTTCATTTTCCACAATGTTTTCTAACCCAAATTGGCAATATGTTTAAAATTTCATCCATTTGAAATTATCGTCTGCAACTCCTTTCAAATTGGACTATTCCAAAATTTTGTTGTCTGGTGATAGGTTAACACAATAAAGATTCATAAAAGTGCATGACTTACTCTGAGATTGCCCAGGCTAATCCAAACCCATCATACGTTGATGTACCTCGTCCTAACTCATCTATTATGATCAGAGAATTATCTGTTGCTGACTGAAAGTAACATTTTGTATATGTTTGGTTACAGTAAATGATTAAATATCTAAAATATTAGCGAAAGATACATTATCCCCTTTCCCAACCAAGACTTTCTTTCAGACATATGCTCCCAACAAGTATTTTGTACATGGACGGACAAACAGACAGACAGACAGGCTGATTACAGTACACATTCAATTTGCAGTGGAATACAAAACAATCGTTTTGCGGGACTAGAAGAAGAACGGACTGTGCACTGCATTTCTCTTCTTATAGAACCACACATGAATTAAAGCTTCTATAAAGTTGTAGTTACCAGGCTTAGCAAGCAAAGCAGCAATATAGACATACCCTGAGTATTGAAGCAGTTTCTAACATTTCTGCCATGAAAGTTGATACACCCTTTAACTGACTATCTCCAGCACCAACACGCGCTAACACGCTGTCTACTATCGTGATCTCGGCCTCCGAACATGGTACATAACATCCTAGCTGGGACATCAATACTATCACTCCAACCTGCAGGATATGGGAGAAAATGAATTTCAATTACTCTCATTATTTTGTGATCTACAACTTACAAAACATTAAAGTTTCTTTATTCAAATGTGTAATATGCATGATTTCTAGTGTGCGTTTGATTACTGGCTGTACATAAATATTCGGTTTTGAGAAAACACAAAATACATATTTGTTAGACAGAATGACAATGACAAGAGGCCAGAATGGCCCTATATTGCTCACCTGAAAGAAGTTTAAGACACGCCCACTTTTTTGACGAATCAAAAATCTGCATACAAATTTTGAAAAGGGTCACTCAAGGAACATCGTTGCCAAATTTGTTTCAAATTGACCCTATGCTTGATTTTTAAAGAATTTTCTTATGATTTCTCTATGTCTGATAAGCCACGCCCACTTTTTTTGACCAATACAAAATTTGCCAACATATTTTGAAAAGGGTCACTCAAGGAACATTTCTGTAAAGTTTGTTTCAAATTGGGCCAATGGTTGATTTTTAAAGAATTTTCTTATGATTTCTCTAAGTCTGATAAGCCCCTTTCTCCCTGCCACGGCCACAATTTTTCGCAAATGAAAATATTTGTGAACAAATTTTAAAAAGAATGGCTTAAGGCACATCCCTGCAAAGTCTGGTTCAAATTGGCCCAATGGTTGATTTTTAATGAATTTTCTTATGATTTTTCCAAGTCTGATAAGCCCCTT
This sequence comes from Fragum sueziense, assembly GCA_963680895.1. Taxonomy (NCBI): domain Eukaryota; kingdom Metazoa; phylum Mollusca; class Bivalvia; order Cardiida; family Cardiidae; genus Fragum; species Fragum sueziense. The sequence continues at coordinate 9,341,225 of OY804595.1, read as the reverse complement.
TCTCCCTGCCACGGCCACGTTTTTTGACGAATCAAAAATCTGAGAACAAGTTTTGAGAAGGGTCACTCAAGGAACAATTCTGCCAAGTTTGGTTCAAATTGGAACAATGGTTGATTTTTAAAGAATTTTCTTAGGATTTCTCTAAGTCTGATAAGCCCCTTTCTCCCTGCCATGGCCACGTTTTTTGATGAATCACAAGAGCCGTCAGAGACGGACAATGCTCCCCGAATAAGGCATTGTCACAATAAATGTATGCCATGCAGAGCTAACATAAAGCTAGCAAATGTTAAGCCCCCTTTTTGCATGACATAATTCTTATAACCAAATTTCACATAACATGTCAAGGGCATCTGATTTACTACTCAAATGTGACGTTGACTGAGAAAACAGGGCTTGTTGCGGCATGACGTTATTTGCGCAAATCACGTTCAAAGTTTACGTCATTTTCAATTGAAAGATCGTGTTAAATAATTATCGACGTTTTATTTGCGTTTCGGTATGTATTTAACAAAAGTTTAATCATTTGCACGCACTTTCCTAACTATATATCAAGTAACGAACATATCCGGGTATGTTTCGAGTAAATTTAGACAGTGAAATTATCATAAATGTGCAGTGGGACACCTTCAATCAGTCGACCGTAGCGGAAGTTGATGTATCCGACGAAAACATGACTGCTGAAAAGAAGAGTTAAATCACTGATACTGCCGACTTTAAGCAGATTTCACATCAAAGAAATACATTTTTGGTTAAAATGTAATATTTTCCTGGTGTGCATCAAGTGAGTATGCTTCATTTTACGATTTAATCCAGTAATTCATGCATTATCTGAGGCCGGTAAATCATCCGAAAGTGGCAACAAAAGTGTATTTACATAAAGGCGTCACACTAGTGCTTTTGAAATTTGAGTAAAGTTGATATTTTTTTCCTTTTTTTGTAAAACATGTATATGGAAAAGGAATATTTATACTGATGTTGAGATATATGACAGGGAGATATGTTTTAGTATTTAAAATATGTGTCTGTAAAGGTTATTTTGATCCATGAGTACCAAATTGTTTCAGATTGGATGTCTTCACATCAAGAAATGAAGAAGTGTGATGCATAATACTGGTTTGCTGCAAAGGGGCTCTTTACTGTTTTTCGGTAAGAATTAAATCAAGAAATTATTGATTTACCAATAAAAAGGAAAAACTTGTATTAGTGAATTATAGATCAAGACAAGATATGAAGTCCAACTTTGATCCAGATCAGCCTGTGCATATACATAGCCTGATCAAGATCTATTTTGTTTTCTTAAAGATTCTTCATGAGGATGTAGCAACTGTAAGAGAGTGCTCAACAAAGATCATGATTAGACTGCTGATTGGAATTGTCTGATCTGATAACATGTTATTCTCAAATGCTATTAAGGGCCTTTTTCCTGATCAATCACTGGGTTTAAATGTATTACTAAAGATCATTATTAGAACCATGTTTGTGTGTGGAGAAATCATTGAAGCTCTTGTCTTGTGTAAAGTGTCGCATATTCATGAATTTGAATAGATAACTACATATTCTTGTTTCATTTATTTAATAAAGGAAATTATTATTGTGGTAACAAATCAAGACAAGAGGACCATGATGGTCCTATATCGCTCACCTGAACCAAAATGATATGAGCAACATTTTTGTTCAATTCAATAAATATTTATGACTTTAAGACTGAAAACGAACTTATGGTCAATGACGTGAAAATTGAACTCATCCAAGATCTTATGGTGCTCAACATTGTGTCCAAGATTTGTCTGGTTTGATAAGAAATTGTAGATTCTGGAGTATAAACAAGATCGAAAACAGCCGAAAACAGCAATTTTGTCAAATTCAAGGGCACATAACTCTCAACTTTATTATCAGATCAGATTGAAAATCAAATTCATCCCAGAACTTATGATCCCCAATATTGTGTACAAGTTTTGTCTTGATTGATCAATAATTGTAGATTCTAGAGTATAAACAAGGTCGAAAACAGCCGAAAACGGCAATTTTATCAAATTCAAGGGCACATAACTCTCGACTTTGTAGTAAGATCAGGCTGAAATTCAAATTCGTCCACGATCTTATGATACCCAACATTGTGTCCAAGATTTGTCTTGATTGGTCAATAATTGTAGATTCTAGAGTGTAAACAAGTTTGAAAACAGCTGAAACCAACAAATTTGTCTAATTCAAGGGCACATAACTCTAGACTTTTCGATCAGATCGGACTAAAAATCAAACTCATCCAAGATCTTATGGTCTCCAACATTGTGTCCAAGTTTTGTCTTAATTGAAAAATAATTGTAGATTCTAGAGTGTAAACAATGTCAAAAACAGCCGAAAATGGCAATTTTATCAAATTCAAGGGCACATAACTCTCATCTTTCTGGTCAGATCAGACTGAAAATCAAACTCATTTGAGATCTTATGGTCTCCAACATTGTGTCCAAGATTTGTCTTGAATGGCCAATAATTGTAGATTCTAGAGTGTAAATAAGGTCGAAAAAAGTCAAAAACAGCAATTTTGTCAAATTCAAGGGCTCATAACTCTCGACTTTCTGATCAGATAAGACTTAAAATCAAACTCATCAGAAATCTCATGGTCCCCAACATTGTGTCCAAGTTTTGTCTTGATTGATGAATAATTGTAGATTCTAGAGAGCAAACAAGGTCAAAAACAGCCAAAAATGGCAATTTTGTCAAATTCAAGGGCACATAACTCTCGTCTTTCAGGTCAGATCAGACTGAAAATCGAACTCATCCGAGATCTTATGGTCCGCAACATTATGTCCAAGATTTGTCTTGATTGGTCAATAATTGTAGATGCTGGAGTGTAAACAATGTCAAAACTAGGTATTTTTCGCATTCAAGGGCAGATAACTCCTGACTTTCTGGTTTGATCTGACCCATAATCGAACTCATCCGAGATCTTATGGCCATACATGTTTTGACCAAGTTTGGTCAAGATTGGCTTATATTTGTAGATGCTAGAGTGTAAACACAAAATTGTGGACGGACGGACGGACGGACAGACAGACAGACAGACGGACGACGGACAAAAAGTGATCACAATAGCTCACCTTGAGCACTTTGTGCTCAGGTGAGCTAATAATAAAATTAACCAACTATCCTGGCAAAGAATCTCCAATTTTTACTGAACTTCAATACTGAACAGTTAACAATTAAAGCAATAGCACAATATCTGTGGTTTATATCGTTCAATTGTTTTTTTTTAAACTTATTTGAAAAAATCATAAGTTTTGATATAATGGATTTGTAATATGGGCATTTTTTTGCAGAGAATCTTTCACGTGTCAAATTTATATTCATCTTCATTTTCAGAGAGGCAGGCATTTTATCTTGCAGGCAAAGGCCTAGATTTGGTGATTGGTTGCTGTATGCTGTAAACTACACACATCTCTACCTGACCAACATGGTTACATGAAACCAAAACTCAGCCCCCTTTCCAGAACTTGATATCATTCAAAATGTTATTGGAAGCATGCAAGAAGCCATATTCTGACCCTAATATAGTGTAGCAGCCAAACAGGATCAATGGACAAGGCTAGAAGATATATGAATGATGCTTTAAACAGGAAGCAATGTTCTGTCAGTCAAGAATAATGTCATAAGATATTGTCATTTACATAAGTTGCTTTCAATCCCTAGTTAAACATGGAATTATAAGCAAAACATGTTATAAATGTATTTTAAAGTATGTATGCTCTTACAACACTTTTAAGCTTTCCCCTGAGTTTAACAATATAATACTGATCTTTCAGTACAAATATTATAATACCTCCGGTACTGGGCGGTAGTCATATTTTTAATGAGATGACAAAGCCCCATCTATTTCATTATCTTGCTGATACTGATATAGGGTGGTACAGATTGAAAGCTGCTGCAAACAACAAAATGTGTATTGATACATGTAAAGATAGGATTTTGGTACTAAAAAGCACAGAAAGCATTGATTTGAAGGAGAAAATGATGATTATCAACATTTCATTCTTTTGCCTTAATGTCTTCCCCAGCCTTTTCAAATAGGGACATCAAAACCAGGTTTGTTTGGGAAAATGTTAACCTTTCCAAAACAACAAAACTTTAGAGTAATCTGAATTCAAAAGCTTTCTAGAATTCTCAAATGATAGAATGGATGTTCTAAAAAAATATTGTGCATAGGGAAAAGATTGAGCTGCTGGTAATCAGCATTTTCATATTATCTTTCTTGTTTTTCAAAGTATTCTCTTAGAGAGACCTTATAATCAGGATTGCTTAAACCTTTCCCAAACGGCAAATTTTCAGAATTGCCATTTCAAAAGATTCTTCTTTTGTCTCAATGTTTTCCCAGGCCATTTCTATGAGGGACATTAAAACCAGGTCTTGTTTGGGAAAGGGTGAAAGAGGGGTTATTATACATTCAATTATACATACATTATATTCAGTGGTAATTTATGATCAATATAGACATCAAAATCTTAATGCAATAGTGTTTTAAGTGCAACTAAAATCAGATGTGTTTCCTTACAACAGTTGTGGACTATAATTGTGTCTATGTAATTGATAATGTTTTATATTTCAATAAGCTTGTTTAACCCTCTCCCAAACAAGACCTGGTTTGATGCCAGTAATAGAAACGGCTTTGGAAAACAATGAAGCAAAAGAAGAAAATGTTGATAATCAGCATTTTCTCCTTTTGCCTCAATATTTCTGTGCTATATTTTACGCAAGTAACATCTTTACCAGCAATCATATTGTCTTTTCAACAAATTCTAAATTGAAACAGTCCAAAATTTGGGTGTGTTGGATAGAGTTAACTTTTCCCAAGCAAAACCAGGTTTTGGTATCTCTAATAGAAAATGCTTGGGAAATCATTGAGAGAAAAGAAGAATATGTTAATCATCAGGGTTTTCTTCTTTTGTCTCAATATTTACTGTACTATATTGTACACAATACTTTGTTTTTCTCAACATGCATTTCGTCCTTTGCAGCAGCTTCAAAATTGAACAACCCTAAAATTTTGTTGTTTGGAAGAGGGTGAAGATAGACAAAATAATATTCAAAAGCATTGACAACCCATGAAATCGATGAAATTCAGACAGATTGTGTTGGAATGATTGACTTCATGCATGCTTTCCATGGACAAAATGGATCATTTTAAAGGTTGTAAAAAGGCATTGGAATATTAGTTTTTTTCAGCCAACACACCCATTTTCGCATTTACAGTCATTTCGGTTACCATAGTAACAAATCTAAAAATTCTTTGGTCATTAACATTTCCCTTCAAACATTTAGATACCATTGTTAAAATTGATGTTGAAATTGTGTCAAGACATGTATACTTGAGATAAATACATGTCTTGTAATTGAATTTAGATGTCTTAAAAGAAAACACAGTCATCAAACAAATAATCCAGCCCTCGATGCATTCAAATTCCCATATAAATGCTAGCATAAGTCAAAACTAGTTTTGCACTGGTTGTTATATGACACATGCGGTTTAATTCAACAATAGAACAAGCAAAAAAGAATGTACAAGAAAGTATTGATAGGACAGCTTTTGTGTCTAAAAATGCATTTTTACACGAAAATTGTCATTTTGGTAACCATGGCAACCAAATCAGGTTCAACTGATTTAAAATTGATATTAGTCTTTTTGATTGGTAGCTTTTAGCATTAGCCAATAATGTTCATGTAAATTTATAATATATGTATCTATTGCATTTAAGTACTGAAAACTGATGGAATTGATGAAAATTAGGAATCTTGATGAACAATATTGGACTAAGACCGGTTTGAATATACCTGTCTTTTGTCATGAAAACTCTGTCAAATATATAGTTTTGCTATCAATAAATATAATTTACTGGATTTGAGTTACATTTTTAGAATAAGCAAAAAAGATATACATATAAGTACTAAAAACCAGTTTTTGTGTCAAAAAAAACATTTTTTACACAAAAATGGTGACTTTGGTTACCATAGCAACCAGATCTGATTTCATTTTAATCGGAAATGATATTGCTTGTCTTTATGTAAAATTTGTTTAAGCATTCATTGAGACAACTTTCCTCATATAAAAGAGTTATTAGCATTTTGTTAGATGCACTAATTAGTCAATAATGATCGTATCCTTCCAGTGACGTTGTTTATTTTTCACTGACGTTTCGCACGTAGGGTGCACCTGAAAAACGTTCTGTAACTCGTTTAAATTATGGAATTGGACTGAAATATTTTCAGAGACACTTATCTACATGATAAGCTGTCAGATAAAGAGAAAAACTAAAAAAGTGATTTTTCCGCAACAAGCCCCATTTTCTCAGTCACGGTCACAAATATGAAATTTCATCAAATTCTGACCATTAGACTAGGAGAAATTAGAGAGAAACTATATTTTACCTTAAGTCCCCTTTTCCCATGACGAGGCCTGAAATCCAAAAACCGGGAAAAGTACATTGGCATTATGTCATAGGGTGTTCACATGGTAAGTTTCATTTGATTTGGCCGAAGGGTTATGGAGAAATCACTTCGGACGGACGGACAGAATGACGGACGGACAGGACGGACGGACAGACAAAGCGGCGACTATATGCTCTCCCTTCGGGGAGCATAAAAAATCTGAGAACAAGTTTTGAGAAGGGTCACTCAAGGAACAATTCTGCCAAGTTTGGTTCAAATTGGAATAATGGTTGATTTTTAAAGAATTTTCTTAGGATTTCTCTAAGTGCGATAAGCTTTGAGAACAAAGAACAAGTTTTGAGAAGGGTCACTCAAGGAACATTCCTGCCAAGTTTGGTCAAAATTGGCCTGTTAGTTATGGAGAAGAAGATGTTTGAAGAAATTGTTGACGGACAGACAGAGGGACGACGGACGGTGAGTGACCACAATAGCTCCCCTCGAGCACTTCGTGCTCAGGTGAGCTAAAAAAACAAATTTAAATGGACTAGGACAAGCTATACATATACACTTACAGATCTAATGTATGTTGATTTCCCTCCCATATTGGGTCCAGTTATAATATGGAACATTTGTTTGTCTGAAAATACAGTGATACCTCTTCACATGAAACACATTATTGATTACATTATATATATTATACACAAGCTATCATCAATACAAATTCTAGCATCATGCTGGTTATGTTTACAGCACTTATTCTTTAACCAATGCCATAATTATATGAATCCTAAGGCATTCCATCCATCATATTTGGTGCAACAGCGGGAGTCAAAGGAAATTGAAAAGGGTATCCTACATCAATTTCTATTACCATAGATGACACTTGGAAATTGATAAGGGTGTACCATCATAAATTTCCTTTGCATTAGCCACAGATGATACCCATAGATGCATGAAGTGTTTTGTAGATAATGATTAGGTTGTAGATAAGGTTGTAATCCATACACATGTGCCCAATCAATTAATTATCTTACAAAAAAGTCTTAAATTCAAAATAACAAATGAACAGATGAGTAAAAAGTCATTCTTAGAGTATCTATCAAAAGGACTTGGAATATTCATACAGAATTGCATACTATACATTCAGAATATTGAAGTTATTGTAAAATCATCTTCTAAATTCTACCAAACATACCTTTTTCAAATTCCACATCATTTGGGATAAATGCCACATCATCTTGCATTTCCAAACATGGATGTCTGGCTTCCTTAAGCTTGATGATACCACTCCCTATAGAATATACAAAACATGCTTTGTGCTGGCGTCTAGAGAAGGGGCACTTGTGACATTCAACCCATTACCAGACATCAAAAAGTTACACTGGTTAAAATTTTAAAGATTTTACAGACAACAATTTCAAGTGCATGAAATTTTACATTTTTGGTCTTTCCGAGTAGAAAAAATTGTGGGAAATGAAGAAATTGCTTGTCACAATAGCTTATTTGTAGTACTATTTGCTGAGACTAGCTATAATTTACGCTAAGTAAACATTTCTGCCTTTCTGTATGAAGGAAAGCCAGAAAAAAAGTATTTTGTTATTCATCCTACAATTTGTCATGGGTTTTCGTGCATTCAAGGGCGCATAAATCATTTTCCCGACTAGCTATCAAAAATCCCTCATAATTCTGCAATAACCAATTATTAACAAGTTCTCACCTAAAATATTATTCCAATACGTCACTTTTTAAAAACGTGTTGATGTTTTCCCCAACGTTGGGAGATGAAAATATACAAAAAATGAAAAATTACATAAAATGCTAAATATTTTGATATTTATCATAAGCAGGTCAATGAATTTCATGTCATATTAACATGGGCTCATATGCAAAAAATAATGTTTTAAAAAAAATCGCCAACTATTTACATTTAGAAAGAAAATTGATGAATAAGAACCTTGGGTAGCGCCTGAATAGAATTACCCCACCCACTTTCAATATGCAATATACACCGAACCAAAGGTCCGTTCGATTCAGACTTTTCAGCAAAACACGTCCCTTCTATGTATTTATTTGTACTAAAAATATTATTGGAAAATTTGGGTCCCAGGAAAACGGCCTTATGGACCCCCCCCCCCCCCCCCCCCCCCCATCCTTGAGTGATAAAAGTAATAGAATGTCACAGATTTCAATCAGACTGTATCAGTGCAGATGTAGAAACGATATAGGTCTGGAATGTGAGAAAAACTGCTATCTCTCTAGCTATTTTTATTTATCCTCTGCATTAAATGATTAAGTTTGAGTTTATTGGGGTTTTCCGCCGTTTTCAACAGCCAGAGTCATATCGCGGCAGCATTAAATGATTAAAGATTTTGGGGAAAATATCTAGGCAAAATCAGAAAATACTGATATAATAACGTAATATACAAATACACTTGTATACAGGACCCATTGTTCATATTTTTCATATTTCATCTCACCTTTTTCAAGTATCTTTGGTCTGACATAGGGTATTGGAGCATTTGTGGACACAGTGGCAAAACTCACTAAAACATCTAACTGGGCTACAATATCATTGATGAGTAACATAGGCTCCACATAGCCAGCTGAAATGAAGGGGATAATATATATGTGACCCGCCACGCTAAAAGAGACTTATCCCAACTCCAAAAATCCCAATTTTAACTAACTTGTCAGACTCACCACAGATCAACCAGATAGTGTATGAGAAAAATGAACATATGGTAAGATAGGGAAAACTTTCTGGATTTAGAAAATTACATAAAAGTGAATAGTGTCGGCCCTAGTCTGGCTGCGCGGACTGCGCAGACAGACTAGGGTCGATATTTTTCACACTTCCTATAAGGTCCCTTTTAGCGTGATGGGTCACATATGGTATTATTTAAAGTGTAATTTTAAATATCAAGCCATTTGAATGGCCACTATATACATCTTGTCCAATTGCTGGTAACTTAATTCAAAATTGTTGGTGGATACAAATAAACTCTTTTATACAATATCGTTAACATTGTGCAAATGATAAAAGAAGGTAATTGGTTAAAATACATGAACACAGACTTGGGTTGCTCTCATTTTAGCCTGGTATAGTTGTAACGAAATATTTCCTTGGCTTTCAAAGGAAAAATTATTAGTGCTTTTCTATCCTTAACCCTTCCAAAACAACTACCTTCAAGGGTGACTCACTTTGAAAGTTGCTGCACACCACAAAATGGATGTTGATAAAGATAGGATTAGTGTACTACTGTACTATATAGGTTAGAAAATAACCAGGCAAAAGGAGAAAATGCTTCTATTGTCCCAATGTTTCCCAAAGCTTTCTCTTGTTTGGGAAAGAGTTGACTAGATTCCAAAGTTATTTTTTTGAGGTTCAATGAAATTAAGAATACATTAACCCTTTCCCAAACAAGACCTGGTTTTGACGTCCCTAATAAAATTGGCTTGGGAAAACATTGAGACAAAAGAAGAAACTGCTGATAATCAGCAGTTTCTCCTTATGTCTCAATATTTTCTGAGCTATATTCTACACAAACCCTTTCTTTACCAACACCAAATTTGTTGTCTGTAGCAACTTTCAAGTGAGACCACCCTAAAAATTTGTTGTTTGGGAAAGGGTTAAATACAAACCCGCTATTGAGACCACTTCTGCCACCACACTTTTCTGTTGTTCTCCGTACTCATCTTTTGCCTTCATATAATCTTCGTTATAAGTTCTCACTGCTTTGTTGTGAAATCTTACACCATTTGTTTTTGTGTCTATTGTGATGTAGTTCTTATTGTTCCGCAATGCTTTCTCTTCCTATCATAATATAATGAATAGGAATGATACATTTTCTTTTTTCAAAGTATCGTAATTATTCTAATAAACGCCCGGGCATTCATTAGAAAAGTGCTTGATACAAAAGTTGGGGGTGGGCGTTCATTGGGCGTTTATTAGAGATATTCCAATTTTGTTGGTAAAAACATGCAAATCAAATGTCAATTCATCTACTTGAAATTAATCAAGTAAAAGTTTGCAAAGTTTTGTTACAAGGACTGTAAAATATGATATTTGGATGAAATTCCTTCATTGTAAACAGATTGGGAGACAGGAAATCCTCTCTTTCATAGCTTTTGGAAGTGATCTATTTTTATGACTTAGATTATTCTAATCAAGAATCAGGGATGGGCATTTATTAGAATCACACTTTCCTGCTTAAATTGTGCATAAACCATGCATATTTTCAGCTGATATTTGGCGGATGGGCGTTTATTGGAATATGGGTGTTTATTAGAATAATTACGGTAACTTTTTCACTTCCATGAGTTGAAAACGTTAAAGTATAAAAGTTTTAACAAATATTTTAATCATCGATTATAAATATTATGCTATCTAATCAATAACAAGATGTATTTGTGAAATATTAATGCCTCCGAAATGGTCAATGTTTAGTTTTCCGACAGACATACAGATGGACAGACTGAAAAACACTAGGGCCAAGACATTTACTCGCAGGACATAAAGAAGCAGCTATTAGTTGTTTAACCCTTTCGTTTGCAGAATTATTTCCCAGAAATGACTATTTTCCTTATTTCAAAGCGCTTCATGTATACACATGCATAATAGATGGATTTTACTAGCAGAATACCCATAAACCTATATATCATTGGAAAGGTTATTCAATTTCCCTTCAGAATATGATGAGTAACCGATAGAAAATGTTCATCTCATCAAAATCTCGACCCCTAACCCCACGACCCCTGCCACCAGCCCCGACCACCCCACCCCTACAATGTGGGACTGGATTCAATTAAGGGTTATCGGAATCACTATCAGAGTCACTATTCAAAGTTTTTGAAACATTTCTAATGTTCAAATCACCTTTTTTCCAAAAAAAATCAGGGTACTGGTTATCATCATCGTCCGACACTGACATAGTGATTCGCCAGACCTTTTCTGCAGAATATTGAACCCTCCTGGCCATCATACCATCTCATACAACCCCGCCCCCCCCCCCCAAAAAAAAATGTGTTTTTCTTCATATTTTACGAGAACATAACAATATTGCGCAATCTTACATCATTTATCCGGTGTCATGATAACTTTAACAGTGTAAAAATCGCTATTAAAAGCCGATGCCCCATAAACAGCATAAGTGTTCCAGAAGCGCGCTTGAAAGCGCACTTGCAAACGAAAGGCTTAATGAAGAATTACCTTAAGTGTGACCCTAAAGAAGTAACCCAGCTGGCTGTTGTTCTCTAACTTTAGGACTTTGTTAGGTTCTAAACCTAAATCTCGCGCGACCTGAAACAGTTTGTTTGGAATTAACCCATTCATGTCAAATTTTAGACTGGTTCAACTTGAGAGCTCTTGCATATGACAACATAATTGAAGTAAAAAGTAGAGAAATGTGTAGGTTATATCAAAGAAAATATATTCAGAAAAGTAGAAACTGTTAATTATGAGCAATATCTTCTTTTCTTTCAACTACTTACGGAATATTATAACAAGTTTCCGTAAAATCCAAATATAGCGAAAGAAAAAATGCACCAGGTTTTATTTGACAAATCAAGACTATGTAATTATGCTTTGTGTATGCACCAAAATGTCTGGTGGCGTCGAGGTAACGTCAAATGACATCGTCAATGACATCACTTAACTGCCAATGCGTTTCCTACGCCGAAAACTAGATATGACAGAATTTCCACAAAATAACACATTTAGAATGTGCGTTTTGCTATTTAGAGTTTTATAATGGAGATAATAACAAGTATAGAAGTCTTTATTTGCCAAACAAGAGGCCCAGGAGGGCCTGAATCGCTCCACTGGTTAAAGTGGAAGAATTATCCCATGATTTCTTGTAAGCCTTACACAGTGGCAGCCAAATCTTGATATTTGTGAATAAATTTTGAAGAGAGACTCAAAGAACATTCTTACAAAGTCTGGTTAAAATTGGCCTTATGGTTGATTTTTAAAGAATTTTCTTATGATTTCTGTAAGTCTGTTAAGCCCCTTTCTCCCTGCCACAGCAACATTTTTTTGACAAATATAAAAAATTGTGAACAAATTTTAAAAAGAACGACTAAAGGCTCATTCCTGCAAAGTTTGGTTCAATTGGGTACACTGGTTGATTTTTTAAGAATTTTCTTATGATTTCTTTAAGTCTGATAAGCCCCTTCCTCCCTGCCATGGCCACATTTTTTGACAAATGTAAAAAATTGTGAATAAATTTTGAAAAGAGAGACTCAAAGAACATTCCTGCAAAGTCTGGTTGAAATTGGCCCTATGGTTGATTTTTAAAGAATTTTCTTATGATTTCTTTAAGTCTGATAAGCCCCTTCCTCCCCGCCACGGCCGCATTTTTTGACAAATGTAAAATTTTGTGAACACATTTTGAAAAGAATGACTCAAGGCACATTCCTGCCAGGTTTGGCTCAAATTGGCCCAATGGTTGATTTTTAAAGAATTTTCTTATGATTTCTTTAAGTCTGATAAGCCCCTTTCTCCCTGCCACGGCCACATTTTTTGACAAATGTAAAAATTTGTGGACAAATTTTGAAAAGAATGACTCAAGGCACATTCCTGCCAGGTTTGGTTCAAATTGGCCCAATGGTTGATTTTTAAAGAATTTTCTTGATTTCTCTAAGTCTAATAAGCCCCTTTCTCCCTGCCACGCCAACATTTTTTGACGAATCAAAAATTTGCGAACAAGTTTTGAAAAGGGTCACCCAAGGAACATTCCTGCCAAGTTTGGTCAAAATTGGCCCAATGGTATAAGAGGAGAAGATGTTTAAAGAAAAAGTTAACAGACGGACGGACGGACGGACGCACGACGGACACAACGCCATGACAATAGCCCGCTGGCCTGCGGCCAGTGGAGCTAACAAGAGGCCCAGAGGGCCTTATCGGTCACCTGAATCAAATGAGCAGACACAGTTAAGGAAAATGTTAAAAGTTAACTAATAGCGCACCCCCCAGCACCACCATTTCTTGACAGTTTTTTTTTTCTCTTGTACAAACTTATTTAAAGACTCAAATACCAAATGTGAATTCAATCCAACAATAGAACATTTCTTAATATGTACCCTATTTACCCCCTTTTGGCCCCTTTTGGGGCCTCAAAGGGAGATAACTCCATGATTTGTATAAATCTGAAGCGGCTTCCCAATGGGATGCTTCCTGCCAAGTTTGGTAGAAATCTGTCTCAAAAAATGTAGAAAATGTTCAAAGTTTAGTAATAATGCGAACCCCTCCCATCCCCGATCCCCAGCACGACCATTTATTGACAGATTTTTTCTCTTGTACAAACTTTGTAGTCCTTGCCCTAAAGACTTTAACTTCCAAATGTGTATTCAATGCAACAGCCGGTTCATGAGAAGAAGATTTTTTAAGATGTACCCTATTAACCCCCTTTTTGGCCCTTTATGGGACCTCAAAGGGAGATAACTCCATGATTTGTACAAAATCTGAAGCGGCTTTCTATTTTAGGATGCTTCCTGCCAAGTTTGGTTGAAATCCGTCCAATGGTTCTTAATAAGAAGTCGAAAATGTTAAGTTAACTAATAACGCGACCCCCCCTCACATCCCCCATCCCCAGCACGGCCATTTCTGGACGGATTTTTTTCTCTTGTACAAACTTTGTTGTCCTTACCCTAAAGACTCTAAATACCAAATGTGAATCCAATCCAACAGCCGGTTCATGAGAAGAAGATTTTTTAAGATGTACCCTATTTAACCTCTTTTAGGCCCCTTATGGGGCCTCAAAGGGAGATAACTCCACGATTTGTACAAATCTGAAGCGGCTTCCCATGGGGATGCTCCCTGCCAAGTTTGGTTGTAATCCGTCCAATGGTTCTCAAGAAGAAGTCAAAAATGTTAAGTTAACTAATAACGCGACCCCCCCCCTCACATCCCCCATCCCCAGCACGGCCATTTCTGGACGGATTTTTTTCTCTTGTACAAACTTTGTTGTCCTTGCCCCAAAGACTCTAAATACCAAATGTGAATCCAATCCAACAGCCGGTTCATGAGAAGAAGATTTTTTAAGATGTACCCTATTTAACCCCTTTTAGGCCCCTTATGGGGCCCCAAAGGGAGATAACTCCATGATTTGTACAAATCTGAAGCGGCTTCCCATGAGGATGCTCCCTGCCAAGTTTGGTTGTAATCCATCCAATGGTTCTCAAGAAGAAGTCGAAAATGTTAAAAGTTAACGCACGGCGCACGACGGACGACGCACGACGACGGACGAAACACGGTCGCAATAGGTCACCATGACCTTCGGTCAGGTGACCTAATAAAAACCTCTGTGCTCTGAACTGCATGTTAACCCTTTCCCAAGCGGCAAAAATTTAGGGTAGTCAAGTTCAAAAACTGCCACAAATGACAAAATGGAAGGTATTAAAGAAAGAATTTGTGTAAAATTTGGCATAGAAAACATTGAGACAAAAGGAGAAACTGCTGGTTATCAGCAGTTTCTTCTTTTGTTTCAATGTTTTCCCAAGCCTTTTCTATTAGGGACGTCAAAACCAGGTCTTGTTTGGGAAAGGGTTAAGGGAAACACCTCGGCACTGTGCGCCTCGGTTTTTACCTACACATGTAGTCAGTCGCACATCGGTTTTTATTTGCCAATAAAGACCTCTAAACTTGTTGTTATTATTTCATAATCATCAAAGTGTCAAAATAAGACACTATTCTTGATATGTAAATTGATAAGAAGCACATTTCCAGAGTGAGTATGTTACTTTTTGTTCCAAGTATCCCAAATCTTATCTTGTACTATTGAGCCTGTGCCAAAGTTGTCTCTTCACCCACATAAAGTCTGACTAGGTGGAATTCTGCTCTCTTATGGGAGCTACAGATATTGAAGAAGCTGTAAATGGACATTATAGATCTTGATCAGACTGCATAATTGTGCACAATGACATGGATCTATGTTCCTCTCAAGTGTCATAAGACCCTTTTTCCAGATCATGGCTCATTTGTAAGATCTAGAAATGTGATGACAGAAAATCTCTCAGTTCAAATATAAATATTCCTACTTTATTAAGCTGTGCCTTGATGTCACTTTCCAGCTGGTCAATTTTCTCCTTCAGAGCCGTCAGACCTTCATCAAAGTCTGCCTTTATCACAAACTCATGGTTCTCCACCTGATCTAAATCCATTGTGGCCTCAACCATTTCTTGAAACTTGGCGAAGTCCATCAATAATTCCTGAAATAGGGATTTAACAATTAACCCATTCCAAAACAGTATATATTGAACCTGACAAATGATTGATTGGGGGGAATTATTGAGGAAAATGGAGAAAATGTTGGTAATATGCATTTTCATCCCATTCTTCAATATTTTCAAAGCTTTATTACTTAGGTGCATCAGAACACATCACAGTTAAAGGGGGAATGGCACTTAAAATCATGCAAATTTTCTGAGAAATTCGTACAAAATAAATATGTATTATGAAAATATGGCCTTTAAATTGCATCTATGCCAAATCTTAGCTTTCTATCTTGTGTATTGGCTAGGATGTCGACTGATTTAAAACCCCGTATGTTCCATTATTGTAAATATTATCCACGGGACAACAAATCATGGGGTTTTAAATCCGTCGACATCTAAGCCAATACACAAGGTAGAAAGCTAAGATTTGGCATATATGCAATTTAAAGACCATATTTTAATAATATATATTTATTTTTTGTACAAAGTTCTCGGAAAATTTGCAAGATGTGTTATTCTGCCTTTAAGGAAAGTATTAAGTCATGACCAGCACATTTAATGCAAGTCCTGTTGAAACATGATGCTGATTGTAATTTATATATTGCTGTAACCAGGGCTAAATGGATCATGTAATTCTGAAAGTACTTTTCTAAAGAATGAAATGCTTTTAATTATGACTGTATTTCTTTTTCAAACCATTTTCTCTCTATTAATTACCATCTATGTAAACCCATTAGTTTTTGTGAAAGAAATACATTACCTTCAGTGGGTTGGTGAAAAGTTCCATCAATAAAGGTTTATGTTTGCCATCTGTTTTCTCAAGGGTTTCTAGTAAATATGGCATTTTGTCTACAGCTTGATATACCCGGTACACATCCTGCAAATTATTTGGGAAAAGTGAATCATGTATGTGTACAAATATATTGATGCATAAGTGTATAACATTATTAACTCGGGACAACATTATTTACGTTGGTAGAGTCCGGCAGTTGAGCACCTTTAGAAAACATTTCTGAAGTGGGGTCATTACATAAGAAATTGTTCCGAGTAAATCTAGCACTATATTGCATTTTTTTTTCATTAAAACGGTCTTATTTTAATCAAATTTACTCAGACATGGTCACTGTTGATAAGTTTAAATTTTCCTGCAGGAAAAGCATTGGCCACCCAACATTGTCCTTTCCTGAATGACAAAAATGTTAAACTGGTTCAAATTAAGGACAGATCCTCCAGTTGTTACTGCGCAACTTACTGCGCATATCCTAAATAACGAAATAAAGCTGTTTCAGTAATTGGCCTTTTCAGCAATTGTATTTTTTACATTTAGTTAATGTTTGGTTGATAAATGACAAGACCCTTTTCGGTTATTTTCATTTTCTCTGTTTGGTCAATTAAAGTGTAATAGTACTCGGATGGTACATTTCGCTTTCTGTTACGCGTTCAACATGTGGCGTTAGTGATAGGAAACGAAGCAACAAAAAGCAAGGTGGTGTCTTTATGAGCTAGTCCGCTTCAGATTGACACAAAAGGCGACACTTTTTATTATCTAAAGATGATAATAAGGAGGAAAATGGATAAAAGTAGTGAAACAATTTCGGACAGAGCTGCAAAAAGTAAACAAAATTTTACTTATAACTAAGAAAAACGCTTGGTTTGATATATTTTTCTTTTTTTTGTTTTTGTAGGTACAGTGGAATCCACTTAATCGCAAGACGGTTATTAGGGATTTCCGTTTATAAGCAATTATTTGTCCTGCACAAAACCATTTCCTATGTAAACAAGGTAAATTTTATCGGATAATCGGGTCTCGTTTTATAGAAAATCCCGCTTATTTGCAATGAAAATAATGCACGATCAGCATTTACCTCCAGTTATTAAAAATATTTTCCATCATTTTGGGGGAAGAATCGACTAAACTTGTAACAATTTTATCTAACTTAGCTTTCTTTTGTAGGTAAACCCGCACATTTAATCCTCTGACAGATAAACAAAGAAGTGTCAAGTCCACGCGAAGCCATATCAACACCTATGCGATAATGAATAGACACTTACGGTTGAAAATATCGTAACTACAACTTTTTTAAGCAGTAGTTACGACATTCGTGTTATGACACTCGGCTATTTCCGTAATGTGTAATCTAATCGTAGGTTGACCGAGAGAAGTTCCGATTTTTAACAACCATCTCTCGGCCGATCTTCGGAGAACGGAAATAGCCGAGAACTGTTGGGAAAGTCAAATGACGTCATTAATTGGCTTTCACGCGTGTAAACTCAGTGTGTTGAAAATTACGAACGCGCAGTTCGTTTGAAACCATATAACTTGGGTTAGATTATTCAACTGGTCGAGTTTGCTGAAGCAAAGTCCGCCGCACAATAAACCAAATGCATAATGTGTACATGCATATGCCGCGTGTAGTAATGAATATGTAAACAAAGGCGAAATCAGACCGACTTACTTATGCCGCTACAGCTTTCTGGATACCGATGATGGGGTAATTTAATAAAATAACAATTTCAAAGTCTAAAGTTTAAAACAGTCTTTATTTACAAAATGTTTTTAAATCAATGAATATAGCAATCGAGACAATCCAGCGTCTTCATGAATGGTTTTGGCCTCTGCATCATCGAATGTAACATACTTCCAGGCTAAAAATAGCAATGCCGGTTAATGGAAATTTCGGTTAATTGCAATATTTCCCCTGACAAATGGACATTGCAATTAAGCGGATTCCACTGTATAACCAAGCACTATGTCTATACAAAAAGAGAAAAAATTCTTACCGCTGGAATATTTTTTATTATCGGAAACGTTGCGAAAAAAGAGCAATTTCAGCTGCTTTTGAAAGGATAGTTTACTAAAAATTTCCAAACCATCACTAAATTTTCCCAGATTGCTACTCATCTAGACAGAATAAAACATATTGAACACAATAAAGACTTATTTATGTAATTCTAGTCATTTCGAACATCTTTTTTGTGGGTATATAAGTGACACCTCATTTTTGTGATTTTAGACAAGAGTAGTCTCCCTTGAAATCCAATAACTTTTTAATTCGCTTGGTGACCTATTCAAGTCATGTTTTTTTACTTCTCATATATTTAAATATCAGTACAGAAAAAATAAAAAAAATCTTACCATAGGAAATAAATGGAGGATCTGTCCTTAAAGTAATTGTAGGCAACACATTTATTGTTGTCAAAGGATAAAATGTAGATTATCAGTATTTTCTTCTTTTGTCTCTATGTTTTCCGAAATCTTTTCTGCTTGTGGCATCCAATCCAGGTCGTGTTTATTAAAAGGAAATCAATGGCCATTTGCAGGAGGACATTTTTCAAGTGTAAAGATCTATAATATAAACAGCTTTCACTCTGTATGTGCATGCTGATATTGGTCCTTTTTCAAAACAATTTTCCCCTGTGAATCAAATCATTGGTGTCAATGCAAAACCTCTTAACTCCAGCTTAGTAAAAGCTGGAGTTACGAGGTTTTGCAATGACACGGACGAAGAGATATTATCAAAATACCTGTAATGATGCCCTTTTTCTCTGGAACTTTTTCGCCAGTCTCTGAAAGTCGGGTATCCTTCGTAATTGATCCTCTTGTAAAGTTTGTCGTAATTCTGTATCTTCTACCACTGCTTCTACCACATTCAGTCTCTCCTCTTTAATTATAACACATATGATTAAATTTGGTAAATTGCGCACAAGTTTTAAGAGAAAAATATTCAAAATAGACTAATAAAGCTGTTGCATGCAAAAACACATCAAACACTTCTAAGGTACAACAAGAGCTGTCCATAAGACAGCGCGCTCGACTTTTCTAAGTTGCTTAACCCAGAATTTCTAAAACAAACAAGAGCCGTCAGAGACGGACAATGCTCCCCGAATAAGGCATTGTCACAATAAATATATGCCATGCAGAGCTAATATAAATCTAACAAATGTTAAGCCCCCTTTTTGCATGACATATTTTGTATACACAAATTTTAAATAGTTTATTGTCAAGGGCATCTGATTTGCTACTCAAATATGAAATTTCATCAAATTCTGACCAATAGACTAGAGAAATTAGAGAAAAACTATATTTAACCTTAAGTCCCCTTTTCCCATGACGAGGCCTCAAATCCAACAAGAGCCGTCACAGACGGATTATGCTCCCCGAATAAGTGTTTGTCACAAAATAAAAACTATCATACATTAAGCCCCCTTTTCTCATGACAGCTTTTTTGTGCACACATTATTTATAGAATATGGTCTAGAACATCCTATTCATTACATGTGCACAAAATTGCATTAAATTCTGCCCATTAGATGAAGAGAAATAAGAGAAAAACTAATTTTTACACTAAGGCCCCTTTTTCCATGACGCAGCCTTAAATTTACAAACGGAGAAAAAGGTTCCTAGGTATTAACCTAGGGAGTTCACATGTGAAGTTTCATTGAATTTGGTCCAAGGGTTGCTGAGATATGGCTGTGGACGGACGGACGGACGGACACACGGACGGACAGACGGACGGACGGACGGACAGCGTGGCGACTATATGCTCCCCCGAAATTTTTTCGGGGAGCATAAAAACCGGGAAAAGTACATCGGCATTTTGTCATAGGGAGTTCACATGGTAAGTTTCATTTGATTTGGCCCAAGGGTTATGGAGAAATCGCTTCGGACGGACGGACGGAATGACGGACGGACAGGACGGACGGACGGACAGACAAAGCGGCGACTATATGCTCTCCCTTCGGAGAGCATAAAAAGGTTAAAATTCCAGCAAATTAAATGTGAGAGTAATGAATCTTTGCCTAGAGGCTAATATTATGGTCACAAAAGCATGTGCAAAGTTTCAGAGCAATAGCATAAGTAGAAACAGAGATATGAGTTGCAAGTAACAACTTATACTTATTTTCTAAGTATAAAGGGGTCATAACTCCAAATATAGTGGAGCCAGGGTCATAGGCCCTGGTAGTAAGTGTGATGGTGAATAAGTATTCCAAGTTTGGGTTGAATCCCTTTGATAGTATTGAAGTCATTGATGTTTGAAAAAACTTTAACCTTTGTTGCAACGCCGACGCCAACGCCCGGGTGACAGTATAAGCTCTCATTTTCTTTGAAAAGTCGAGCTAAAAATGGTTACAAATGGCTAAAATTGACTACTGAGGAGGCCTGCTACAGAGTACCAGGTGTAGGAAGATTATTTTACTCTTTCCCACATGACAAAACTTTAGGTTGGTCAAGTTGAAAGGAGTTGCGGATGACAAAATTAAAGCACACTCAAGCAGAAATCTCCATGTTATAGCAGAAAATACTGGTTATCTTAAATATCTACCTTTCCCTAAGGTAGGATTTGTGTACAATACAATTGGACAGAAAATATTGAGACAAAAGGAAAGGACACTGTTTATCAGCATTTTCTATCAGCGATTCTAGTTTGAAAGAAATACATATAATATTTACCAATTCTATTTTTATCCACTAGTGGTTGTTTGACCCACTGACCCAGTAACCTCTGACCTTGCGCTGTCCGGCAGACATTCAGCAACCCAAGAACATTCTGGTTTTTATTGCCACCTGAATAGCAAATAGATTAAGAAGGAAAATGTAATTTATTGGAAACAATATTAACCCTTTCCCAAACAAGACCTGGTTTTGACGTCACTAATAGAAAAGGCTTGGGAAAACATTGAAACAAAAGAAGAAACTGCTGATAGTCAGCAGTTTCTCCTTTAGTCTCAATATTTTCTAAGCCACATTTTACATAAATTCTATCTTTAATAACTTCCATTTTGTAATTGGTGGCAGTAACGAGTTTCTGAAGTAGATCACCCTAAAATTTTGTCGTTTGGGAAAGGGTTAAACAAAATTTGCAAAAGCAGAGTGCCAATGATACAGGCAGAAACAAACCGTGTGAAGACAAAGCTAAAGCTCACATTGAGGATTTATATTACTACAAACAATTATTTTACAATCTGATGGTCAACATCATTTGTAACTTAACCACCACAATCCACAAATGTGGTACCACTTCTGTCTCTTTTTTAAGCATCATCAGTAAATAGAGAGTAAATAGTAGAACTATATCACTGTGTGGCTTTTTGTTAAACCATTGCCTAGGTATATGAAATTTTATGTAATCACAGCAGTTTTGCAACAAGAGCTTCGCAGAGCGGCGCATATACGCCCGAGAGGGGCTTGTCAGTAAAAATTGGCCATTTTTTTTCAATTCAAGGGCAGATAATTCAAACATGAAAAGTTATCAAAATTTTGTTTGCACAACAAGACACCATAGAGATTCATTGTGGCTAGTTTGATTAAATTCTGGTTGAAACTGTAGAAGTACCGCATAGGAGAAAATGGGCATTTTTGAGAAAATGGGCATTTTTCCTTAAATTCAAGGGCAGATAATTCAAGAACGAAAACAGTTATCTAAATTCCGTAAGCGGTGTGCACAACTAGACACCATGGAGATTCATTGTGGCAAGTTTGATCAAATTCTGATCAAAACTGTAGGAGGAGTTGCGCACACAAGAAAATGGGCATTTTTTTAATTCAAGGGCAGATAATTCAAGAACGAAAAGAGTTATCTGAATTCCGTAAGTGAGGTGCACAACTAGACACCATGGAGTTTTATTGTGGCAAGTTTGATCAAATTCTGATCAAAACTGTAGGAGGAGTTGTGCACACAAGAAATTGCTAACGGACGGACGGACAGACAGACGGACGGACAGACAGACAGACGGACGAGCGGGGCCATAACATAATACGACCCTTCAGGCGTATAGTAATAAATTACGAAAGGTCACTTATCATAGGATTAATTCATGTTTTTGAGGTTGTTACCATTCAAAAAGACCAAAGAAATACAATAAATGTCGGAGTGTGAAGCATGAGGGCTGTTATAGTATTTTATGCAATAATGTGTGTTATACCTTCAACTGTGTTTGGTAGAAGATTGAGAGCTCTAACTGCCGCAGCATCCAACCTCATGTACTGTCCGAGATCAAACATCTTCAGTGTAAACTGGCCAAAGTTGCTCTCATCTGACAGCAACTGTAGAGAGAAATTATCAAATATTCATTAAATGTGCCTTAACCATTTCCTAAACAACAGAATTCGGGACTGTCCAAATACAAAAAGCCTTGGACTGTCCAAATATAGAAAGCCTTGGAAAACTTTGTTGAGAAAAAAGAAGAGAGGAGACCATCCTCAACCCTCAAGTGACACAAACTTGTTATCAACAACAAGACATTGAATTCTTATTCCGTTTCTCATTGCTAAATGATTTCTGTCATAAAATGTAAAATTTCTATTGGCACTATCATTAAATTTGAATTTGGATGTCTAAACCTTTGTTCTCTAGATGGACCTTGGGCAAAAAATTGCAATAGATCTATTTCACAAAGCACAAAAATTAGTGTTAAGTATGCAGGTTACCAGCATTTTCTTCTTTTTTTCTCAATATTTCCTCAAACCTTTTCTATAACGAATGTGAAATTCAGTTTTTGTTTTGGTAAGAGTTGAACAACCTACCTCGAGATATTTGACCAGAGCTGCCAGAGAGCCCATAGCATAAACCTTTTCTACTTCAGCTAAAATATACAACAGTCTTTACCCATTATCTAAAGGACAAAATTTTAGATCGGCCCAAATTCAAAGATGTTGCAGAAGACAATTTTAAGTGAATGAAATAGAGCAAATTTTGGTCTATTGGGGTAGAAAATATTGTGGGACATGAAGAAATTGCTTGTCACAAGCAATTTCTTCATTTTCCACAATGTTTTCCAAAGCCTTTTTCTTTAGGGGAGTCAAAAGGAGTTAATGTGTGGTAATGGGTTAACCAATTACCAAACATGATCTTGGCCCCCATTTTTATTAACAAACTAAATAACAATGTTTCCATAAATTTTAATGTTATTATACTACAACAACCAATCTGATTGGCTCTGAATGGCCCAATGCATATTTCTCATTCAATCATATCTTGTTACATAAATTACACAAACGAGATGTGTTAGTGAATATGAATGCCCCTCCAAAACGGCCAATGTTAAGTATTCGGACAGACTGACAGACAGACACAAGAAAAACTATATGCCATCCATCTTTCAATGAATACGAAGGCATAAAAATATTTACATATTCTTTTGAAAACCAGGGCTTTTGACCCCTTTAATGAAAATAGTTTGAAACTAGAACTGTCGCAGAGGGGACAAATACCCCCCACTAGCGCCTTGTCACTGAAAAAGTGCTGTAGGTCAACCGGTTCTTGACTTAGAGTACGAAAATGGATTTTAAACAAAGTCCGATTGTGACCTTGACCTTTGACCTTCGTGACCCAAAAACAAAAGGGCACCTCCTTGGGTCATGGGCAACAACTGTGTAAAGTTTTATGATCCTAGGTCAACCGGTTCTTGACTTAGAGCACGGAAACGGATTTTAAACAAAGTCCGATTGTGACCTTGACCTTTGACCTTCGTGACCCAAAAACAATAGGGCACCTCCTTGGGTCATGGGCAACAACTGTGTAAAGTTTTATGATCCTAGGTCAACCGGTTCTTGACTTAGAGCACGGAAACGGATTTTAAACAAAGTCTGATTGTGACCTTGACCTTTGACCTTCGTGACCCAAAAACAATAGGGCACCTCCTTGGGTCATGGGCAACAACTGTGTAAAGTTTCATGATCCTAGGTCAACCGGTTCTTGACTTAGAGCACAGAAACGGATTTTAAACAAAGTCCGATTGTGACCTTGACCTTTGACCTTCGTGACCCTAAAACAATAGGGCACCTCCTTGGGTCATGGGCAACACCTGTGTAAAGTTTCATGATCCTAGGTCAACCGGTTCTTGACTTAGAGCACGGAAACGGATTTTAAACAAAGTCCGATTGTGACCTTGACCTTTGACCTTCGTGACCCTAAAACAATAGGGCACCTCCTTGGGTCATGGGCAACAACTGTGTAAAGTTTCATGATCCTAGGTCAACCGGTTCTTGACTTAGAGCACGGAAACGAAAAAGTCTACGGACGGACGGACGGACGGACGGACGGACGGACAGACAGACAGACATGGTGAAACCAATATACCCCCCTCTACTTCGTAGGTGGGGGGTATAAAAAACATTGAGAGAAAAGAAGAAATTACAGACCATCAGTCCAACTTCTCCCTTTCCCTGCATATTTTCTGTGCTTCAACATTCACAATTCTTACTTTTAATTAGATATCAATTATTTCAAATTGGACCAGCCTATATGTTTTCTGTTTGAGAAAGGGTTAAACAAAATTTAAAACATGTAAATAAGAGCCGAGATAATTAAACAATTCTCCTGTTTTAGCTTAAAGAAATTAAAAGAACATGTACAATATTGCTTGAAAGAACTTTTAGTTTGAAAATTCAATGTCTTACTATTACTATATTATCCAAGAGAAGGTATGAATTTTCAACTTCAAACCTTTTATTTCATAAAAGATATGAAAAAGTTAGCACTCATTTCACAGCAGCGTTTCATCAGTTGCATTCAAAAAGCATGTAATTATGGCTTATTCAAAGTATAATTACAATGTTTTCAAATGTAGCCAAAAATTTGTTAAAAGGTTAATTAACCCTTTCCCAAATTTTAAGGTGATCCACTTCAAAAACTGCCACAAACTAGAACTGTCGCAAAGCGGACGAATACCCCCCACTAGGGCCTTGTCACTGAAAAAGTGCTATCGGTCAAAATGTTCTTGACTTAGAGCATGGAAACGGATTTTAAACCAAGTCCAACTGTGACCTTGACCTTTGACCTTGATGACCATAAAACAATAGGGCACCTCCATTGGTCATGGGCAACAACTGTGTAAAGTTTCATGATCCTAGATCAAACGGTTCTCAAGTTAGAACACGGAAACGAAATTGTAAATTTTGACTACCCCCCCCCCCCCCCCCCCCCCCCCTCATTAAAAACTTCAAAGTGGCATAACTCTGAAACTAATCCTTGGATCAAAATGAAAATTGCAGGTGCACAACTTCATATGATAGGAAACATCCTGATAAAATTTCAAAACAAGAGGACCATGATGGTCCTTAATCGCTCACCTGAACCTATATAGAAAGAAAGTCACAATGTTGTATTAAGTTCAAGAGCACATAATTTAAGATGTGAGATTATGATCCAGCTGAAAACTGCTTTCATAATCTTGAATGATCAATATTTGTGGCTGTTACAGTGAAAACAAAGTGGAAGAAAACAACACAGTCAAGGGCACATACCTCTGTTCTAATAAAAGTATTCTCATCAACATTATGTCCAATTTTTTTATTGGATTGGTCAATATATTGTTAGAGGGAAAATAAAGTCGAAAACTGTATTTTGTGAAACTCAAGGGCAAATAACTCTAGTCAAATCAAGCTGAAAGTTTCACTCATCCAGGATCTTATGGCCACCAACATTGTGGCCAAGTTTTGTCTTGATAAGTCAATAAATGTAGATGCTACAGTGTAAACAAAGTCGAAAACAGCAATTTTGTCAAATTCAAGGGCACATAATTCCAGACTTCCTACTTCAATCACACTGAAAATCGAAGTCAACCAAGATCTTATGGTTACCAACATTGTGGCAAAGTTTTGTCTTGATCGGTCAATATTTGTAGATGCTAGAGTGGTAACAAAGTCAAAACTAGCCATTTTTGACGTTCAAGGGCACATAACTCCAGATTTCCATGTCCAATCTGACAAAAAAATTAAACTCATCTGAGAACTTATAGTTACCAACATTGTGGCAATGTTTTGTTTTGATCGGTCAATATTTGTAGATGCTAGAGTGGTAACAAAGTCAAAACTAGCCATTTTGGACATTCAAGGGCACATAACTCCAGACTTCCTAGTCCAATCTGACTCAAAATCAAACTCGTCTGAGAACTTATAGTTACCAACATTGTTGCAAAGTTTTGTTTTGATCGGTCAATATTTGTAGATGATAGAGAGGTAACGAAGTCAAAACTAGCCATTTTTGATGTTCAAGGGCACATTACTCCAGACTTCCTAGTCCGATCTGACTCAAAATCGAGCTCATCCAAGAACTTATGGTCATACATATTTTGACCAAGTTTGATTATGATTGGTTAGTATTTGTAGATGCTAGAGTGGTAACAAAGTCAAAACTAGCCATTTTTGACGTTCAAGGGCACATAACTCCAGACTTCCTGGTCCGATCTGACTCAAAATCGAACTCATCCGAGAACTTATGGTCATCCATATGTTGACCAAGTTTGGTTAAGATTGGTCAATATTTGTAGATGCTAGAGTGGTAACAAAGTCAAAACTAGCCATTTTTGACGTTCAAGGGCACATAACTCCAGACTTCCTGGTCCGATCTGACTCAAAATAAAACTCATCCGAGAACTTATGGTCATACATGTTTTGACCAAGTTTGGTTAAGATTGGTCAATATTTGTGGGTGCTAGAGTGGTAACAACAAAATGTGAACAGACGGACGGACGGACAGACAGACGGACGGACAGACGGACGCCGACGGACAAAAAGCGACCACAATAGCTCACCTTGAGCACTTCGTGCTCAGGTGAGCTAAAAATTGGTCAAAAACTGTGGGAGGAGAAGAGGACACAAGATTATGTCCACCCACCACCCTTTAAAAACTTCAGTGGCATAACTCTAAAACTAATGACTGGATGAAGATGAAAATTGCAGGTGCACAACTTCATATGATAGGGAACATGCTGGTAAAATTTCAGAAAAATTGGTCAAAAACTGTGGGAAGAGAAGAGGACACAAGATTGTGTCCACGGACGGACGGACGGACAGACAGACGGACGGACGGACAACCTGATTCCAGTATACCCCCCCATAACTTTGTTGTGGGGGGTATAAAAACAAAATGGATGATATTAAAGATGGGATTTGTGTAAAATATGGCATAGAAAATATTGACACAAAAGGAGAAACTGCTGGTTATCAGCAGTTTCTTCTTTTGTCTCAATGTTTTCCCAAGCCTTTTTTAATGGAGACGTAAAAACCCAATCTTGTTTGGGAAAGGGTTAAAGACATCTATATACTTACGTAACGAGGCAGCACTGGTGTGGTCAGATTTTTTCATTTTCAACAGTCGATCTAAATCCTGTACAATGTCTTTGTTCGAAAAGTCGGCTGAAATATGCCAAGAAAATGGTTTTGATAAACCCATTCAGGGGTCTCGCTACCAACTTCAATTTGGGGCCAGGGGCCAGTGAAATTGGGAAAAATAGCAATGTTTTTACCTAAATTGGGAAAAAATAATATATGTATGTATTCATACTGTCACTCAGTTTCAGCTGCAAATTAGACTGTAGTGATGTAAAAGTACATTCTCTTGTTTAAGAGTCTTCAAAATGTTTGTAAATGAAGAAAAGGTCTTAACATGGGGCATTCTGGGTCCTCATTGGGAATTTTCACCAGAGAATTGGGAAAAAAAGATACTTTTTGCCATTGGGAATGGGGCCCAATAACGGCCCCAAATTTTGGCAAACGAGACCCCTGCCATTCTTAAATTATGGCGCCCCAAAACGATAACATTGCTTTTAACAAAAACCTCTTAATTGCAGCTTGTTTTAAGCTGCAGTTACAAGGTTTCCATTGAAAAGTAGCCATATTAGGCAGGCACTTGCTTCATCTCCAAAAACAGATCACTTAAGAAAGACCAAAGTATGTAAAATTTCATTCAGTTGACATTGTTGTCCCAAACCTCTTTGATTTTGGATCTGTCTAATACGTTTCTGTCTGGTAATGGGGTTAACAGTTTCTGAGCCTTGCCACAACATTAAGCAATGACATATACTTTAAAATTTTGAGAAAAAAGTCGCTCTTATCTTATAAAGTCCAAGCAACAGATTATAAAAGACCTTGAAAACATTTTCTCAAAGTTTAAGTCTCAACAGTCCAACATAGGGCACAACATTCCCGGATAAAGACATGAATTTACCCTATAGTTTTTAATCAAAAGTTATACACACAGTTAAGTATATCCAAATTGGAAAACATGCAAGACTGTTCCAAATTAAAAGCTGCAGCAGCTAACAAAATAGATGTTGATAAAGATAGAATTTGTGTAAAATATAGCACAGAAAGTATTTAGACAAAATGAGCAAATGCTGGTTATCAGCATTGTCTTCTTCTGCCTTCTTCTTTTGCCCAAATGTTTTCCCAAGCTTTTTGTATGAGTGACATCCAAAACCAAGACTTGTTTATGAAAGAATTGATTGTACCTGGTTACACTTACATTTCTTTCTCTCTGTTATCAACAAGCCACTCCTCTGTAAAACTTCCTGTAACTTGCCAGTATCTGACACCATATCACCGGACGCTATTAAACATTCTTTAGGGCCAAGTTGTACTACTAGAGCCTGGATGATTATAACACAAAATTGTTTACATATTAACTCCCTAGTTTTAGTGGTGCAAAACCTAGCAATATGCGCAAAGATAAGTCACGAAGTGACAAAGAATATTCTTTGAAAATGTATCCTAAGCTGTCCATAAATCCATTAGGTGTTATATTAATAAGATGTGGGTGTACATGCATACATAAGGACAAGATGATACCAATATAATGACCCGCAAGGGCAGTATACCCAGCATTAAACAGTCGATTGCAGATTCCAGTTTTTGATGGCTGGCATTTAAGTTCAACTCCAGATAAGTTGAGGTTTCTTCAGCTACCCACAAAAGTCAACACAACATGTTTTGACTGTAAATAAATTTCATGTCCTTAACACATTCCCATACATTGATGCCTTTTGACGCACCACAAGATAAATGCTTTGGAAAACATTGTGGAGAAAGAAGAAATTGTCATATCTTTGAATTTGGACAAGTCTAAACTTGAGCTGTCTGGTAATGGGTTAAATAAGCAGATCTATTTGTAACTCGTCAGTATCCGACGAGATCAACTCAAGGCGTGGACCTGACACAGACCAGTCAACATGAGTGTTGATCAACTTACCTCCAGATTTGAGAACTGATCGTTATCTGTAAATTCACTGATCTGGAACTGTCGTAATGTGGCATCTGCATATCCAACGCCTACCATCTGAAAGTACAAGAGTTTAACCCTTTCCCAAACAAGAATAAATTTTGACACATCTAATCAAAATGGCTTGTGAAAACATTGACACAAAAGGAGAAAATGCTAATAATCAGCATTTTTTTCTTTTTACCTCAACATTTTCTGCACTATATTGTACACATATCTTTTCTTTTTAAAATATTGAAAATTTGATAGAGGGCCAGGAGACAAATCCAAACAACAAATTTCAAAGCCCTTAGGATTTCTGTCTTCATATGTACATGAAATCCAATATCCTACATCATATGGACAATTTTCATTGTACCATAATAATTCTAAGAATTTCCTAAGAAAGCTTTTCTTAGCCATATTCATTTATCCTGGAACCCTATCCTATCCTAGTCATTTGAAATACCTTTGTTTTATTAACTCTTTCCCAAACAAAATCTGGTTAAGGATGTCTCAAATAGAACAAGAGCTGTCCGAAGACAGCGCGCTCGACTTTCTAAGTGCTGGACTTTCTAAGTTGCTAAGTATAAAGGGGGCATAACTCCAAATATAGTGAAGCCAGGGTCAAGGGCCCTGGTAGTAAGGTAGAGGGTGAGATGGTGAATAAGTATTCCAAGTTTGGTTTGAATCCCTTTGATAATATGGAAGTTATTGATGTTTGAAAAAACTTTAACCTTTGTTGCAACGCCAACGCCAACGCCGACGCCCGGGTGACAGTATAAGCTCTCATTTTCTTCGAAAAGTCGAGCTAAAAAAGGTTTGAGAAAACATTGAGACTAAAGAAGAACAAGAGGGTCATGATGGCCCTAGGTCGCTCACCTGAGATTTGTTGCCTTGTTGAAATTAAACACTTAGACCTGAATAGCAGCAAAATAAGAAATGTTTCAATATAGCCCTTTCTCCTGTGTTTTTCAAATGAATGTAACAAAAATTCAACCTTTTTTAAAAGTATTTGCTCTTTTGCCCTTTTTCTGATACTGCTGCACTAATAGGCAATGGTTTAAATATTAACAAAATTTAAAAGCCCTTCACCAAAGGATCATTTATGTAAAGTTTCAAGAATATTGGCCAACTGGTTAGGCAGAAGATTTAATTTTTAGAAGATTTGGCTATTTCCCCTTTTCTCATGCCGCGGCAGCCAGAGTCTTTGATGGAATTAAATTCTTTTAACAACTTTGAAAGCCCTTCACAAAAGGATCATTCATGATAAGTTTCAAGAATATGGCCAACTGGTTAGGCAGAAGAAGATTTTTAAAAGATTTGGCTATTTTTCCCTTTTCTCATGCCACGGCAGCCAGAGTCTTTGATGAATCAAATTCTTTTAACAACTTTGAAAGCCCTTCACCCAAGGATCATTCCTGCCAAGTTTCAAGAAGATTGGTTTACTGGTTTGGGAGGAGAAGATTTTTAAAGAAATTGTCAACGGCCGGACGGCCGGCCAGATGGACGACGGACAACGACCGATCACGATACCTCACCTTGAGCACTTCGTGCTCAGGTGAGCTAAAAAGCTGATAATCAGCGCTTTCTTTCTCAGACTCTCTTTGCCTCATTACATAAATATTATCTTCATCAACATCTGTTTTAGCTTTCAAAGTGGAACAGCCTAAATTTTTACAGTATCGTCAAGTTTAAGCTGATGGGACAAACCTGAAAATTTAACAGCTGAATTAACCCTTTCCCAAACAAGACCTGCATTTGACATCTCTCTTAGTAAAGGCTTAGGAAACATTGAGACAAAAGAAGAAACTGCTGATAACCAGCAGTTTCTCCTTTTGTCTCAATATTTTCTGAGCTATATTGTACACAAATTCAAGCTTGAATAACTCTTTCCCAAAGAAGACCTGGTTTTGACATCCCTAATTGAATACGCTTGCAAAAGCATTGAGGTAAAAGAAGAAACTGCTGTTAACCAGCAGTTTCTCCTTTTGTCTCACCATTTTCTATGCCATATTGTACACAAATCCTTTCCTGATTAACATGAATTTTGTCGTCTAGAGCAACTTTCAAATTTCATCATCCCAAAATTTTGTTGTTTGGGAAAGGGATAATATCCATTTTGTCTTTCTGCATCAGCTTTTAAATTGAATCACCCTAAAATTTTGTCGTTTCGGGAAGGGTTAAACAACTACCAGCATATAATCATTCCACTTACTTTCTGTCCACTATCAGAGGACAATTTCACCGCGATCACCCCGACTGAGTTGGACATGTCTGCACTACCAAACAGGATGTCCTCAAACTGGGTCAGGTTGCCAGGAGATGCCTGTAATGGAATATGGAAATATCTTAAGGTAGTCCACCTCTAAAATCATGTGATGTTGGTATTTTTCAGGATAAAATATACATTTTGGCGGGAAAAGCCGATTTTTTCTAAATTGTAACATGTACATCTGGATCAAATACAAAACCAATGTTTATGATGTCGTATGAACATTTCTGACTTTCTTTTCTTTAACCCTTTCCCAAACAAGACCTGGCTTTGACGTCCCTAATAGAAAAGGCTTGGGAAAATATTAAAACAAAAGAAACTGCTGATAATCAGCAGTTTCTCCTTTTGTCTCAATATTTTCTATGCCACATTTTACTCAAATCGTACCTTCAATAACACCAATATTGTCATTTGTGGCAGTTTTTGAAGTGGATCACACTAAAATTTTTCCATTTGGGAAAGGGTTAAAGACTAGGACAAGTCTAAATTGAGAGGTGCTGTAGGCATAAAATTAATTTGAAGGTCAGAATGCAAATTTTCTTTGATAGAATGGAAAAGATTGAGGAAAAGGGAGAAAAGGCTGGTATTAACATTTTCTCTCTTCAATATTTTCTCAAGCGTTAACCCATTACCACACAGTGACGCCTTTTGACTCCCCACAAGATAAAGGCTTTAGAAAACATTGTGGAAAATGAAGAAATTGCTTGTGACAAGCAATTTCTTCATTTCCCACAATGTTTTCTATACAAAATGACCAAAAATGTAAAATTTTATTCACTTGAATTTTTCGTCTGCAACATCTTTGAATTTGGACTAGTTTGAAATTTTGTCGTCTGGTAATGGGTTAAGTCTTAAATGTACCAAAAGGAGTGATTGTTCAGAAAGGATGAACACTGAGCAGGGATGTGGAATTCACATGCCCGACTTGCCCGACCTGGGTTTTATGGTGGACGGGCAAGGGCTTTTTTCAAGTGAGCTTGTCCGTGGGCAAGTGCATATCAAGGGGATCAAAATGTGATAAAAACGAAATTTCAATCTTATTTTTTCTCAAGATCCATCTGAAAAAATCCATTTCAATCAAATCACATTTTAATTTTAAAAGGTAAACATGTGTTTGAATTGTGTTCATTCAGTTTTATATGTTAAATGAAAATAGAGTTAAAATAAAGTTTAAATATTATTTTCCTGTCTAGATGTTGTTTTTTTCTGGACAAGTAAACTTTGCCTTCGGACAAGTAGAAATTTGAGTTCAACTTGTCCGAGGACAAGTGGAAAAATTCCATATTTCCACACCCCTGCTGAGTTACCCACCTTGGATCCAAAACTCTTGTCATTATATACAGCTCTTCCTTTATTTTTGTACACTTCACCAATAGAAAGTGTTCATCTTTATATCTAATTCAGGATACAAAGAATAGAAACTGTTTGTGATGATACTTAACCCTTTCCCAAACGACAAAAATTTGGGCTGTTCCAAATTCAAAGATTGTGCAGACAACAATTTCATGTGGTTGAATTTTTGTTTTTTTTTGGTCTTTTGAGGTAGAAAACATTGTGGGAAATGAAGAAATTGCTTGTCACAAGCAATTTCTTCATTTTCCTTAATGTTTTCCCAAGCATTTTCTTGTGAGTGAGTCAAAAGGCGTCACTGTGTGGTAATGGGTTAAAACAGAGTTATCAACCTTGTGACGGCGTTTGAGTTTATTGGGGTTTTAGCCGTTTTCAACTTCCAGAGTCATATAGCGGCGGCTGGAGCATACAACCATGGATTCCTGTTGTTTCTCAAACCAGTACTACCACAACACCCTTATCGAGCCTCCTGCTGCTCGCCCACTAAGGTTTCAATTTCAAACCCATAGGTAGGTGACAATTTTGTCAGAAAGGGTAATTGGGTATCGAACCTGGGACCTCTCGAATGAGAGGCAGGTGCGCTACCAACTGTGCTAAGGCCGCAGCACCTTGTGACGGCACTTGATAAAAAATTACTAACCTTGAACCCCAAACTCCAGTCATTATTTTTGGCCCCTCCTTTATTTTTATAGACTTCCACCCTATAATGCTTCACCAATAGTAGGTCCCTCACCAGGGCTTCAAAATTCATCTTACTGAGAACAACAGACTCCACCTTCTTATCTCCTGAAATATTCCAGGCGTCAAAATTTCAAAAGTAGTAGTAGACAACTATAATAAGTCCATAGAATTTTACATTTTTTTTGTGTGTGTTTTTGTGTAGAAAACATTGTGGGAAATGAAGAAATTGCTTGTCACAAGCAATTTCTTCATTTTCCACTATGTTTTGCAAAACCTTGTCTTGTTGGACGTCAAAAGGTGTCACTTGGTGTTTATGGAATTTAAATACTTTAGTTACGAGGTTTTTACAGAAAAGCGACATTATTGCAAAATCCTTGATTTAGAGCAAGGAGGTAGTAGCATAGACATGGACCAGAATGCACATTTGTATGTACAGGCTAACATTTGTATTTCTGCCAATGCCTCAACATTAAATTCATCAAGAAAATTAATGAGCCAGGATCTGGAAAAACGTACCTTAAGGCTTTTGAGCCCAACATAGATCCAGATCAGCCTGTGCATACGCACAGTCTGATCAGGATCCACATTGTTCTCTAATAGCTTCTTCGTGACCCGTAGTAACTTACAGACCGCAGCATGGATGCATATTGGACTGCATTTGACAATAGGCTTATCTTGAAACTCAATTTTGAAAAATGCTATAAGGGACGTTTTTCCAGATCCCTGCTCTAATATATTGTTCTACTCACCTGATCCCAGGTACTTAATGACACTGGTAGTTTTAAACACCTGCTTACTGACATACACTGCATCTTCACCATGGGCTGTGTAATAGTCCTGTAGAAACATGATAAATAAGATGTGTTTGTGAAAAACAAATGCCCCCGAAATGGCCATTTTGTAAAACGTTAAGTTTTCGTGGAGTAAAGGGTTCTTAGCCCTTTCCCAAACACGACCTGGTTTTGACGTCCTTAATAGAAAAAGCTTGTGAAAATATTGAAACAAAAGAAGAAACTGCTGATAACCAGCAGTTTCTCCTTTTGTCTCAATATTTTCTATGCCATATTTTACACAAATCCCATCTTTAATAACATCCATTTTGTCATTTTTACAGTTTTTGAAGTGGATCACTCTAAAATATTGTCATTTGGGAAAGGGTTAAGGGTTAAGCGATGACCATGAGGAAGGTCAAATTGCATGGAACAGATAGATATCATTGAAAAGTAGTTGCAAACCAAATTTGAGCTTTGTATGTCAGATACTTTTGGAGAAAAGGCCAATGTTAAGTTTTCGGACAGACAGACGGACGGACAGACGGACAGGAGTAAAACAAAATGCCCCCGATCTCTTGATACGGGGGCATAAAAATTATTATACTGCATAATTCTTTCCTAAAACAACACTTTGTCTGTGTAAATGCAAAATCACATTTTTGGGAAAATTTGAGAGGGGAAGAAAGAATTTTAAAATTTTTTCCGAAACTTTTTCCGAGACTTTGTTAATTTGTAAATGAAAACTTACTATAATAATAATGTATTTTCAATTACTTACCGTTCTGTCGAAAAATCTTAATGTTGTGCTTGATTTCTGAAAATAAATATAAATAAACCTTACAACGTTTTAACACTTTTCCAAACAAGACATGCTTTTGATGTTCCTAATAGTAAAGACTCTAACTTTGGACAAGTCTAACATTTACCTTCTGGAAATTATGTTGTAATTAAGTTGAGATATAATGGTTTAATGATACCGTACAACAACAGCTTCACATTATTCTTTGGGAGAACCTGATCCATGCCTACATATCATGTATTTTGAACAAGATAATGTTCATGTTTTGCTTGTCTAATTTGACCCGAGACTCTTCAAAAGGGAACAATTTTATCATCAAGTAATCAGTGATGTAATTTCAGACAAACAATTGTATTTCGTAGGTATTGTTATAAAACCACACAACCACAGCTTGATTCAAGCCGTAGTTACAAGATTTTATAACAAAACACTTTACAGACCGTGAGACGGTTCATCAAAACACAACGGTAAACCCAGTATATCTTTAGCACAAAATTCATTGCTATTTTTATGACCCTCTTCAACAATCTCTGTTATTTGAATATCTCTATTAATATTTCTGAACAGGGCTCAGACAATTTTTTTACAACAAGGCTAGGGATATGAGGGATTAATGTATTTTCAAAATGCATTTTTTTCTTTTATTGTTCATCAAACCCTATATTGAGGGAACTGAATGGTCTACACAATTCAAAGGTTAGGAGTTGCAAGTAGTAGTACCCACAAAATAGGGTTTCATTTGGATTAGAAATAACACATTTCGCATGCCTTTACCCACTCAGTCAGTGTTCTCCCCAGCCCAATTAACTGAATCGGCCAAACTACAGCTTCATTTAAATCAGTGTAATGCCCCTACAGCTTCAAAAGTACCACATAGCTTAATTACTTCAAATTGTCACCAAGTAGAGGGATTTTGTGGTATTTCAAGTCAAAAACTGATAAATAATGCACTTTTTTTTAAATTCTGAAAGTAATAATTGTGCATAAAAACATTATGGGAAAAGAAGAAATTGCTCAAATTGAGCTGTTCCTTCTTTTCCCATCATGTTTTCATAAACAATTATCATAAAACATTATGCTTTTAAAGATTTACTGATAGTTATATAATTTGCCACTACAGCTAAATTCAAAGATGTTGCAGACGACAATTTAAAGTGAATGAAATAGTGCACTTTTGGTCTTTTTGTATGGAAAATATTGTGGGAAATAAAGAAATTGCTTGTCACAAGCAATTTCTTCATTTTCCACAATCTTTTCCATAGCCATTTTCTAGTGGGGAGTCAAAAAGAGTCACTGTGAGGTAATGTGTTAAAATTATTCTGTGGAGAACCCTGCCTGTTATCAATTGGTCTGTTACTAGCCACTTACTTCAGATAAAGATCTGTAATATGCCAGGAAACCTTGCTCTTGAGGTAAATCTGTAATTAAGATGATATAAAATTTACAGTCAACTTATTTGTTTAGGTGAAATCATAGGTTAAAGACGCAGTGAGCTATACCCCCACCCCCTCCTTTTATATATGGGACCTCAGAATAACCTAAAATTATTTCTTTTATCAAATACAATCGAAAATAATATGATTTTTTTCTCATTTTTCTATCAATGTTTTATATTATGTTCCAGTCGCTGATGGTCTGCAGGAAAAAAGGAGTCTCTGTGGATGGAGGTTGCGCCTATGGTTTGTGTGAATTGATGAGCTCTTCTGGTTCTTCTGTCATCTAGTTGGAGAATATCACCTGCCCCCGACACTTCCAAGATGTGATGGTGAATTTTGAACAGCATAATGAGACAGCTATGTAGCGACGTTGTTCAAGTGGCTGCCAGTTCAAGTCCTGGACCATCTTGGTGACACAACCAGAGGTGAGATTAGTATAATAATCAGAGTGCACCTGCTCAATTTTATGCTTAAATGACGGCTTTGGATCCCATACTGCGGCTGTATACTCAAGAGTTGGTCTGACCATAGTAGTGTAGACAGTGCTCTTCACTTCCTTTGTGCACTCTCCAAGGTTGCGACGAATAAATCCTAGGGTCTTGTTAGCTTTTGATGTAACAGCATCAACATGTTTATCCCAACTGAGGTCGTAGCTCAGGGTTACTACTAGGTTTAGCTATGTTTTCGTATTTAATACACATTCGAAATATTAAAACCTTTGTGTGTATAAATAACGGGCCTAACACTGTTCCCTGTGGGACGCCGGAGACGACATCGTACTGTGTAGATTTGGCTCCATCAAGGACAAGCTGCTGTTTCCTGTTGTGTAGGAATGACTCTATCCAACGGTTAATGGGTCCTCTTACGCCAAAGTAGTCCAGCTTATACAACAGTCTCGAGTGGGGGACTTTGTCAAATGCTTTCTCGAAGTCTAGTAGAATCACGTCGACTTGGTCCTGTTTTTTCGAGAGCTGCTTAGCAATTGTGTCTATGGTGACGATTAGCTGTGGCTCGCACGATCTCCTTTTTCTGAAGCCATGTTGGCTATCAGATAGGATATATTTGCAATAGAAGTGCGCCATTATGCTGCTATGTACTATGTGTTCGAGTACTTTACATGTTACCGATGTGAGTGACACAGGCCTGTAGTTCGCAGGAAGATGGGGGTCACCTTTCTTGAAGATCGGCACCACGTTAGCTTCTCTCCAATCCTGGGGCACATGGCAAAGGTTTAGTGACAGCTGGTACAGTTCAGTTAAGATAGGGGCTAGTTCTTCCAGGGGTCTTTGGGGCCAGGGGCCAGTGAAATTGGGAAAAATAGCGACTTTTTTACCTAAATTGGGAAAAACTTAAACAAGTTTGTATTCATACTGTCACTCAGTTTCAGCTGCAAATTACACTGTAGTGATGTAAAATGCATTTGTACATACTCTTGTTTAAGAATCCACCCTAAAACTATCTTCAAAATGTTTGTAAATGAAGATCTATGAGGTCTTAACATGGGGCATTCTGGGTCCTCATTGGGAATTTTCACAAGAGAATTGGGAAAAAAAGATACTTTTTGCCATTGGGAATGGGGCCTAATAACGGCCCCATATTTTGGCAAACGAGACCCCTGTCTTCAGCAGCTGATTGTAGAATTTGATTTGGTATCTCGTCTGGACCTGATGCTTTGTGGCAGTTCAGGTATTTTAGTAGTTTTTGGACTCTGTGTTATTTTGATGTTAGGCATCTTAGGATATTTGGAAGGTCCTTTATCTGGCATGTTCTATAGATTTTCCTGTGTAAAGACTGAGCTGAACTGTTGGTTAAGGATGTTTGCCTTTGACTGGCTGTCACTGCGGAGAAATCCTTCCTGGTTCTTGAGGGGAGCCACTCCGTTAGCTTCTTGCCGCTTGCTCTTTACGTAAGACC
The DNA here is from genome assembly GCA_963680895.1 of Fragum sueziense. NCBI lineage: Eukaryota > Metazoa > Mollusca > Bivalvia > Cardiida > Cardiidae > Fragum > Fragum sueziense. The sequence goes on along the minus strand of OY804595.1, from coordinate 9,302,388 downwards.
AGAACCGTTTTGGGTTGTTCTTAAAGTCTTCGCTGACTACATCCTGCATGTAATCTCTATTTGCTCTTCTAATCTGCAATTGGGCTTCTTGTTGTAGTTTTTTGTACCTATCTGTCTCTTTTCATTCCTGTTCTCCTTGCCTTGGTGTAACCTTTTTGTTTCCTTCTGATTGTTCTTTTGATCTCTGTATTCATCCGTGGGTTTGAGTATTTAGCTGAGGTGGTTTTGGTTGGTACTCTGTTCTTGATAATGTTATTTAAACAGTTCTTGAAGTCAGACCACATGGTTTCGATGTCATTATAAGTTGTTGACAAGAGTCTTTGGGATAAGTCCTTGATGTCACTTTTGATAGATGGCATGTCTGCTTTCTTCCATAGTCTGATAGATATCCTGTTTTCTCCGCGATTCGTGCATGTTATTCATAATTTCGGCGCATGCGCATTACTTACTGGAGTAATCAAAATATTCTTTTGAAATCATTTCATAGAATTATCGCACTTAATGGGGAAACACGCAAAAATAAACAAAAACAACGAATTCGCAAAATTTTCATGCCCGAAAGGTCATTGGGGTTAGACTCTACATAGTCTGGAAGCTTTCTCATTAGATTCGTGCTTCTAATTGGTTGACGAATTTTTGGACTCTCGATGAAAAGTTTCTCTCATTTTCTTGCAGTTTACAATTATTGGACTTCTTGATGTTATTGATGAGCAGAAATAAATAATGAATACGTAAGATAAACTGATATTTTGCCAATTTACAATGGGTGCTACGACGTCATAGGTTTTTTTTACTAAGAAACTGGAGCCGATTACAGGCCCCTTCCCCTCAAAAAATTTTTCCCCTAAAGATGCATTTTCCCCCAACAAATCAATTTTCCCCTCTTGAACAAAGTTATTATGCATGCAAAAAGGTTATAGCTTTGCTTAGAATGTGTTATCTGACTATTTAAATACCATATACTTTTACTATTGGGAAAGCTTTTAGTAATCACTACGCAATACACAAAACCTCGTTTTGATAGTTTGTTAATTGATTTTCATTGGTTATCTGTCGAAAAAGTTTGACCTAATTAACCATCATACTATAAGCATCATTCAAAATGGCAGACTTCCTGTCGGCGATCTTCAAAAAAAATCTTCCGATCAAGAATTCGCTGGTTATTCGTCAGATTTCGAAGAAAATTATTCTTAATACAATGAAAGAACTAATGATAAAGATGATTTTATGATGAAATGGTCGGTTAGTGGTCGGGATAAGTAAATTTTGCCCTTGACAAGTAGGCTGAGGATCGATCCGAAAATTCGTCTGCTAAAAAATTTAACTCGCTGGATTTTTTCTATTGTTTCATCGCCGATGGTAGTCCGTACAAAATGAATTTAAATGCGATATTCTTAATATTTAATAAACAATGCATCAAAGAAACACTCTATGAAGTTTCGAGTGGAATTGTATGGCGTGCGCAATAGATATTTGGAATTTAAAAGAGAGCATGAATCCAATGAGAAAGCATGAATCGATGTGAAACAGGCATATATTTGTCTTTTTGTTGACTTTGGGCGTGGTGTTGAGATGGTGTAATCCGAGTCTTCTCTGATGTAAATACGCTCTTTGATATTTTGATTTTTCGCTATGTACATCAGAGAGCGTTGCTCTTTGAAAAAATCAAGAAGTTCTCCACAAATTGTGGCCCATCGTTCACCGTCCGATCTAAAACGCTATTGTTAAAACCCCTGGTGAATTCGATCAATGCAGTGTTTATTTTTATTTTTGGGGGAAGGGGGTCAGGGCCCATAGGTGGGGGAAAATTTGCATGTGAACGCCCAAAAAGGGGAAATTTCAATACATGCTTATACTCTCAAATACAGTGTAACACTGTTATAAATGCATTTAACTTGCTTGTATATCATAATTGGACCTTCAAACAACCATTAGAACTGCTAGAGATGCCTAGAATCTAAATATGATTTGGATTATTATTTGCAACAAAAAATCTAGTTCCAGGAGGGGAAAATTTCTCTGAAATGGGGGAAACAAGAGGACCATGATGGTCCTAATTCGCTCACCTGAATCAAGATGACAAGAGTGATAATGGCAATTTTGTCAAATTCAAAGGCATGAAACTTATAAGGACTTTCTGTTTGGAAACAATTAAGTAAAAATTTTGTTCCAATCGATCCTGTAAAGTTGGGTATAAATTAGCATAATGTTTGAGTTTTTTTTCAATAATTATTTCATTATTTTGCAATATACAACATAGGGCTAATTTTCAAAGCACACTGATCTGTTAAAATTGATTATTTATGATATTATAAGCAAGATTTGGTATGTGATTTGAAAGTATATAGTAAATGAGGACAAACCATCTGATAAGCTAGGCTTATAATCCCTTCTTATTTGTTTACATAAGATAAAACGGGGTCAGCCAAAGATATTGATAACAGAAATAGATAAGAGAAATAGTAAAAGTTTTCCAAATATCTCCTCTTATCTTCAGCTTCTTGTATTCTGGAAGCCATTCATGAAATAAGGTCTTACACAAAATTTCAAGGTTCTAGGCCAAACAGTTTAGAAGAAAAGTAAGTATCTCCATTACAACCCACAGTACAGTATAATTTTCAATGCACGGAATTTCCCTTACCCTGCCATACCAAAATACTTTTTAAGGAAATAAAAATTACAAGATACAATTTTGAAACGAGTCACTCAAGGAACTTTCCAGCCAGGTTTCTTTCAAATTGGCCCAATGGTTGATTTTTACAGAATTTTCTTATGATTTCTCTTTTCCGATAAGCCTCTTCCTCCCCATCTTCGCAAGCCAAGGGTGACATCTACGACGTAACGTCGTTTCTGTATTCACCCTTGGCGGATTTAGTCCGATTTTCTTGGTCTCCTGGAAAGCGTTTTCATTGGTTCCAGCGAGGTCTCGCTGGAACCAATCAGATTGTCGACTGCTACATTTGTTATGAGTAACCAAATCATGACAACGGGCGGGAAAAAGCATTGCATTTGCAACTCAAAAACGCGAAAATGGGCGATTTTTCCTAAGAATTTCACTGCAATAGACAGGAATTCCCTAACTTTAATTGACGAATTATTATACTTTCCACAATTCGACCAAAAAAGCAGCTAACTTTTACATAACCCGCATGACGTATGACGCGAAAGACAACGCGCGTTAATGACGTCATCAATAATGGACGTAAACAACCAGCAGAACAACTGATAGGCGGCGCTTTGCGATTTCAAGAAAATCGGACTAAATCCGCCAAGGGTGAATACAAACGTAGGTGGGTTCAACCTTGGCTAGCGAAGATGCTTCCTCCCCGACACACCCACATTTTTTGACAAATGTAAAAATTTGTGAATAAACTTTGAGAAGAGCTTGCAAGGAACACTCCTTCCAAGTTTGATTAAAATTGGCCATATGGTTGATTTTTAAAGAATTTTCTTATGATTTCTTAAAGTCCGATAAGCCCCTTCCTCCCTGCCACGGCCATAGTTTTTGACAAATGTAAAAAATTGTGAATAAATTTGAAAATAGTGACTCAAGACACATTCCTACCAAGTCTGCTTCAATTGGGCCCAATGGTTGATTTTTAAAGAATTTTCTTCTGATTTATCTAAGTCCGATAAGCCCCTTTCTCCCTGCCACTGCCACATTTTTTGACAAATGTAAAAATTTGTGAACAAATTTTGAAAACAGTGACTTAAGGAACATTCCTGAAAAGTCTGGTTCAATTGGGCCATATGGTTGATTTTTAAAGAATTTTCTTATGATTTCTCTTAGTCTGATAAGTCCCTTTCTCCCTGCCACGGCCATGTTTTTTGACAAATGTAAACAATTGTGAATAAATTGGAAAACAGTGACTCAAGGCACATTCCTACCAAGTCTGCTTCAATTGGGGCCCAATGGTTGATTTTTAAAGAATTTTCTTCTGATTTCTCTAAGCCGATAAGCCCCTTTCTCTCTGCCATGGCCACATTTTTTTGACTAATGTAAAAAATTGTGAACAAATTTTGTAAAGAGTGACTAAAGGAACATTCCTGCAAAGTCTTGTTCAATTGGGCCCTATGGTTGATTTTTAAAGAATTTTCTTATGCTTTCTCTAAGCCGATAAGCCCCTTTCTCCCTGCCACGGCCACATTTTTTTACAAATCTAAAAATTTGTGAATAAATTTTAAGAAGAGTGACTCAAGGCACATTCCTGCCAAGTTTGGTTCAAATTGGCCCAATGGTTGATTTTTAAAGAATTTTCTTATGATTTCTCTTAGTCTGATAAGCCCCGCCCTGCCACGCCCACATTTTTTGACGAATCAAAAATCCGCGAACAAGTTTTGAGAAGGGTCACCCAAGGAACATTCCTGCCAAGTTTGGTAAAAATTGGCCCATTGATATAGGAGGAGAAGATGTTTAAAGAAATTGTGAACGGACGGACGGACAGATGGACGGACGGACGGACGGACGACGGACAAAAAGCGACCACAATAGCTCACCTTGAGCACTTCGTGCTCAGGTGAGCTAAAAAGTATATTCCTCAGAGAGGGGAAAGGGGCCCAATAACGACTGTTTTTTTATGAAAAAAAATCACTGCAATGAACCATTTATTGTCATACATGTTGAAAAATTTACGGCCAAAAGGTATTTCTAAAAGGTTTATAGGCAATGTTTTGCAACAACCCTCACCTGAGCAGCCTTTGTTTACCTTGACCTACCATTCAAAACCAAAGGTTATACTCTTCCAGCAGGCCGATTTGAAATGAAATTTTTGGTCAGGTATGACAAAAAATTATTTATTGATCTATACCCTACAGTGTTGTACCGAGTGATACGATATGATACACAAAAACGAAGCTTCACTACTTGTAACGTTACCGAACTTTCCGCTGTTTTCAAAGAGCAACGCTCTCTGATGTAAATAGCGAAAAATCAAAATATCAAAGAGCGTATTTACATCAGAGAAGACTCGGATTAGAGATGGTGGTGTCAAGTCAGGGGTCTTTCTACCAATTTTTGTTTGGGGCCAGTGAAATTGGGAAAAATAGCGACTTTTTTACCTAAATTGGGAAAAACTTAAACAAGTTTGTATTCATACTGTCACTCAGTTTCAGCTGCAAATTAGACTGTAGTGATGTAAAATGCATTTGTACGGGCGAAGCCCGCCTATAGGTCACGGGTAATTATGATGACAAATATTGACATACCCATACAACTTTGTGGCGGCCATTTTGTTTTTATTTTCATGGGGCATTCGTGGACTAACTCTCGACAACTACTTCCGGTTGCCGATTTCCTCGTCCCTAAATCCACTGTTTGATGACCAGTCAACTTTACGTTGTCTTATGGGAAAATAAATAACAAAAGTTAATAAAAACATCACCCACCAAAATTTCTCGTAAAATTCCGTTTCAATAACGGTGAAACGCGTTTGTACAACATCTAAATAAGATATGGCAAAGAAATATACAAGTTTCGTATCCACGGCGTTTTATGACACAAATGACGTCATCAATATATTTGCGCATAACGTCACGCGCACTCGCGCGGGGGTTTTAATACGACATTTCTGTCTACGCGTCCCGTTATTTAATCGACACGGATACGCCGTTTTAACCCTTTCCCAATTGGCGTTAAAAACTACAACACACTTTTCAAGGTGACTCAAAACTCATGATAATTGATGAAAATGGAGGGGAAAGAAGACATTCTAATTGGAATATATCAGCAAAAACATTTTCTCTCAAAACATTTCCCTAGTTTTAAGAATTTTGACCACTCGATCATAAAGACATGAAAGCACTGTGACATTGCTCTTATCATTCTTCTTTTAACCAAAACATTTGCAATCATAGCCTCTCATTATTTAACCCCTTTCTCTCTTTTACTTGAAGACAGATAAGCGACTGTTCAGAAGTTGCCAATTGACAGTGTTAGAAAGTAGCATAAATATGTCATCAACATAGATTTATGCTTGCTTCGCCCGTGTTTAGGCTTTGCCTATATTCATATTACATACTCTTGTTTAAGAATCTACTCTAAAACTATCTTCAAAATGGTTGCAAATGAAGATGGGGTCTTAACTTGGGGCATTCTGGATCCTCATTGGGAATTTTCACCAGAGAATTGGGAAAAAAAGATACTTTTTCAAGTTTTTGCCATTGGGAATGGGCAAATTTTGTCAAACGAGACCCCTGCAAGTAGAACTATATCATGTCCGGGCTTATGAATAGGACTAGGGACAACTTATGTTGAGACCAGGGGATCGAAATTAAAATCTTTAGACACTAAAATCAAATTTTACCCAATTTCAACTCTTGATTTGGTTGCAATGCCATTCTGAGGGAAAATATCGCGGGAAATGTTTGTTTACACACCACATCCGGTTCCGGTAAATTAAGGCTGGTTCCGAAAATATAGACGTTTCACACTAATAAATTTTGACACACAGACTATTTATTTATAAATTCATTTGCTTCTTTTTTATTTTACCTATTTTATGAATATCATTTGTTCATATATGTGTTTATTTATTTATTATGTATTTATTATTCATTTGCATACATGTACTATATTTATTTAGTTATCAAAGATTAACCTTCATTTTTGCATAAAAAATAACGTCTTGCGGTCCAATTCTGATCAGCCCACACTGCCTAGCCCATATTTATGGACAAATTATTCTTTGAAAAATTTAAGTAAAGGGTCACACAAGGAACATTCCTGCCAAGTTTGATCGTAATTGGCCTATTGTTTTATGAGGAGAAGATTTTTAAAGAAAAAGTGGAGCTAAAAAACAATTTATCTTTTCATGTTGACTAATACACGCTATGGGAGCCTGACCGGCGGCATTTATTTTTCCGAGCGAACAAAACGGCGGACAAGGGAGTGGATTCTGACGGTCCAAGCAGTTATTTGGACGTAAGTTGTTTTTTGTCCTATAACACCAACTTCGAAGCATAAATAGGTCGGTTTATGATTCAACTTTGTTATTGTCTTTGTATTTTGCTCATCGGACTGACATACTCGTACGTAACGTAAACTAAGCAAACGTGAAAAAAAGAGGCGTTGCTCGTGCATTATGCATATGTCTGTGCACCTCTTTAATGATTATAAGAAATTAAACAGATATTTTAGGTACATGTTATATTATCGAAATTACACTGACTACACTATTCTTTGAAAATTCAAAAGCCTAATCGGAAATGTTAGAATTGGATTATCGATGTTTTTATTCACTGTACGGAGACCAAATATTCCCCAAACACGTGCATTACAGCACCGATTCTTTTTTAGTCTTACTGGACGGGTATTCGGATTGAATTAATTTCATTTACCGGTGATTTGAATTAATTTCTGTACAGGTGTTTGGAGCGTTTTATATATTTGTAGAAGATATAAATCTTTGGTGTTAATCAGTTTAGATATTTAATTCCACGTTTGTTACTTTTTCCACCAATGCTTATGATGATAAAATGACACAGTGATTGGAATTCTTGGTTGAACACGTCAAATTCAAGTTGTCAGCCGGATTGCGTTGCTCAATGATTCAATTTTAGGTGCAGTAATTATGCCCATTTCGAATAAAATAGGGGTATATTTTTTTGCAAGTGTTGGTCAGTCGGTCGATTTGTTGGTCGGTCTGCCTATAGGCCAAACCTTGTCCGGAGCATAAGTTGAAAGATATTGAAGGTAGAATCATGACACCATAAAGGTTGATAGATCTCATCATGGAGAGGCGCAGTGCATAAAAACAGTTACTCTTCCGATTATAATTTTGAGTTAAATGCCCTTTGTTGATTTTCTAACTCAATTCTTGTCCGTAGCATTACTCAAAAAGTGTGCAAGGTAGAGTAATGAAATTTCACAGGAGGATTATAGATCTCTTTAACGAAAGATGCACGAAACAAGAAACATTACTCTGTCGTTCATATTCTTAGATTTATTGTCATTTATTGCTTCTTAATTTTTCTCCTGAGCATAACTCGAAAAGTGTGTAAGGTAGAATAATGAAACTTTATAGGTGGATAAATCTCATTATAGAAAGATGCCGTGCACAAATACCGGTACTCTGAGCTTTATTTTACACTAATTTGATATTTTTCAATATCAATTCTGTAGTAAGCAGCTACTTTTGAATTGAAATTTTCGCTTTGGAAAAGGGTTAAATAATTTAAGTGCGCATTTAGATATTAAGATTGGCTCTGCTTGAAGAAACTTATTCCTTCATTTAGTTCATTAACTGAAAACGTTGAGCACTAGGATACGTCTCTCAGTTTTCAATTGCCCGATTAACCTGTTCAGAAAAAACTGGAATTTCCAAACTAAAATAATGCAAACAATGAATGAACTACCCACACAGTAGATTGTGACATTGCTCGGAAAAAATGTTCTTTTTCTTGTACAGTGGATTCGGTTTTTTTTTTCGTTTTTTTTCTAATGATACATATCTCTCACGACTCAGAATTACACAAAGGTTCTGTCATACAGAAGTCTATGTCCACACACGAAAATAAAACCAGTAGAAGCAGTAAAGTGTGATTTTTGATAGATCCCTTTAAGCATTTCTCGCTTAAAATGATGAGCACAGCACATCATGAAGATTGTCGGCGCAATTTTAAATAATCTAAAGATTAATAAGTTCATTTAAGAATCAAAAGTGGTAAAGCAATATATGTACTCAATTATTAATGAGTATGAACGTGCAAAAATTGAGTATAAATGTGACAAATCTTCCTTTGTTTGCAGCATCTATTTCGTGCAGGTTCGTTATGTCCGCCATTTTTGCCAGAAAAAATTAGGTCCGCCGGTCAGGCTCCCATAACGTGTAATTTGGATGACATTTCTTGCATTCATTTTTTATATGTTTGTATGTTCGACAACATAGCACCGACCTCTTTCAGGTTCGAATATGAAGATTGGCTGATACTTTTCGAATTCTTTTAAGTTTAGAAGACCTTCAAACAACTTTATGCTACCGAAGGGATAGCATATAGCCGCTGCTTTGTCTGTCCTACCTCATTCGGGAGCGATTTCTCCATACACCCTTGGACCAAATCAAATGAAACTTACGATGTTAACTCCCTACGATATAATGCCGATGCTTTTCCCCGATTTTTAGATGTGAGACCTCGTCATGAAAAAAGGGACTTTGGGTAAAATTTAGTTTTCTCCATGTTGTCTTCGTCTAATAGTCAGAATTTGATGAAATCTCACATTTGAGTAGCATGTCAGATGCCCTTGACCATAAACTATTTGAAATGTGTGTATGAAAATATGTCATTGAAAAGGGGGGGGGGGGTATTAATATTTGTTAGTTTTACATTAGCTCTTTATGTCTCTGCAACAAACTAAAATTGACCACAACCTTTGATTAGCGAGAGATATAGCCTTCGTGTTTCACATGTGCATGACTTATGACAAGACCTTTCTGTTGGTTCCAAGTTCAGGGTCATCAGTCAAGGTCAAGGTCATTTCTCAAGGTCAAAATTTGGAAAATCCGTCTGACCGTCTGGAGCAATTTTCTCCTAGTCTGATGGTCAGAATTTGATGAAATTTCATATTTGAGTAGCAAATCAGATGCCCTTGACCATAAACTATTTCAAATTTGGGTATAAAAATAGGTCATGGAAAAAGGAGCTTGATGTTTGTCAGCTTTATTTTAGCTCTCCGTGTCTTATCAACAAACTAACATTGATTAGTTTAAAGAGATATAGCCTTCATATTTCCAAGCTCATCAAAATGTGTTAGATTTATATACTAATGGAAAAATAACTGTGCATACTTCTTTTCTAATTCATTTTTCAAAAAGACAACGTATATAGAAATATCTCTCGCATGTGTCTTTAAGACACGCTTGTAAACAAAATATCGAATGCCGCCAAATGCACATGCACGGACGTTCGAAGTTAACGCACAATACGTTTGGGTGTTTTGTTGCACCGCGTTATTCCTAATGAGATGTATAGTTGCTTTTATGGCGAAACTATTGTAAACTTTCTTGTTGTTAAGAAAAACATTCAGTGTTTTTAACTGAACAGAAAACAACGTGATACGTTTATCCAAAGATGAACGTAAATGCATGCTTTAGACAGTAGCCCTCTAATGTCAAAGATAAAGCTCGCCAATCGGTTTGGTGTGCATAGAAACACCATATAGGTACTTTTGGGAATATTTCAATAATTTAGGAACAACCACGACTCGCAATATTAGAAACGTCGACGCGTAAACGTCATTCCGACCATTCGACCAAAATCGAAACAACCACTGGTAAAATTTATTGCTATCAGCGTAAGTAATGGTTAGGTTGATTCCAGAATAGAGTTGTATCAGCAGAAGGCCTGATAGAGATCGGTTAATGAAGCGCTTTGTCCGTCCTAGACGTCCTGCGATACGTCTAGTCTTGCCACGACGTCGTTGACAACATCGTCTTCAGTAGCATAGATAACATCTACGCCTTCGTAAGGTCAATTGGAACAATGTATTGCTTATTGGCACCTCGCTGACATCAGTATAGTCCGATGGTCGAGCTCGCATCCATATCACAGTCATGTATATCCTGAGTAGCCATATTACATCTCAATCGTTTTTAACAATGCAACGTGAGCGGACGCTTCAAAAACTTAACGATCCCTGCATGAGGTAATCTTCAACGGCTACGAAAGAGCCTGTTTATGAGCGTACAACATCACTGGTTCAACAATTTGTGCAGATATTTCTCCTTAACCCATTTCCTGACGACAACATTAAGTCCGGTCCAAAGTAAAAGATGTTGCAGATGACGATTTCAAGTTAATGAAATGGATGAGTGTCAATAAGGCCCTTTCCGTGACCCAGCCCGATTTTCTCCATTTTCGCTACACATGACTACTAACAGATTGACCTTATGTAGGCAAAGTATTAACTTGAACGGAGCGTTGGTTTGGAAGATATATTAAATCAAAGTGGGTGGGGTAAGTCACTCACTATGCCAATAGCTGGTAATCAATTTCTTATACAGTTTTACTAACAATTTATATCTTAATCAAAGCGCTGAAAGCGCTGAAGGCCTTGAAGAATTAGAACACATGCAGATTATTGGTATGAGAAAGTTTAAATATTCTTTAACTTCAGCAATAATCAAAGGGCTGAAAGTGCTGAAGGCCTGGAAAGTGTACGAAAAATAACAAGAGTAATATTTTAATCTTTTATTTTTTTTTGAAGAAGTTTCGAACAAATTTGAACACATGCAGATTTTTGGTATAAAACAAAAGTAAGATGAACAGAAATCATCTGTATGGTATGAAACAAAAGTAAAATGAACAGAAATCATCTGTACTGGATGGCCACTAGAATCATGGGGGCCAAATTATCAAGGATCAGGTAAGAAGGATTTCGATTATTAAATGAAGTTAAATCATTGCCGACAAATCGTGATGTTATTTCTATATATCTTCACAATATATCATTTAGAACCTTATTAAATCATGAATCTGCCTATTAAAACATAACTATCTAACACATGTATACAAATACATAGATATATAAATAACAAAGTTTTAAAACAGATTAAAGAATAACAAATCGTTACTATTATTGTTTGACCACATTAAACTGATACTGATTAATTTTCGTGTACAAAGTCCGTTAGTTAAGTGTCTTAACAAAACATTGCCGAGGTGAGGTCATTACATATGCAGATGTACCGGGTTAATCTTGCTGGATAATACCTACGGTATTGGAAAACCAAATATTTCAAGTGTGTATCGGTAATCACTGACGCGTTCCGTGTGTTCCGGTAATTACTATGCGTTCCATGGTGTTCCGGTATTTCTATGGACCCAATAGTTCTTTCGCGGTGGAAAAAACGAACATTTACGGAAAATTTTTCAATGAACAAGTTTCTTTAAATATTATAACGTCGGGTACTTTCGGACAGTTAAGCGATCGTCAGCCATTATTTAGATAGGTGAAGACAAAAATTGTATCTTATGTCACAATCAGAAAATTCTAAGCCTTTTCCCCGGCATCGGTAATGAGAAGTATGTATTAAGCGTATAAAACCGGGTACCATAAGGAAAACAAAATGAGTCATCAACGACAGGTTATTTCGGACACATCGGGTCTGATCGGACAGGCCGATAATCGAGCTAGATTTATTTCAAATAATTATGTTTGCACTTTTACGTAATTCATTTGGAACAATCTAAAATTTTGTTTGGAAAGGTTTTAGGTAAGATAAAATACAAATGAACGATCTAAGATATTTATTTGCATCGAGTATTTCATAAAAAAAATAAAAAATCTACGCTGATAGCTGGAATTGAACGTCGGTTCCCCGAGTTCTGAGACTTCGACATTACCACTCGACCACTGAACTAGATAGTTTAGGAGTGACATAATTAATATATAAAATCATTATTTGTCCGGTTAGACCCGACGTATCAATTTTCCTTCGGGTCAGATCGGACACCATTTTATTTCCGAAAATAACTAAAATTTCTATCATCGACAGGTAAAAACCTCTCGAAAACCTTTTAATCTTCTTTTTAAACCAGACTAAAAAAGATTTAATCGCAATAATACATCGTCATAATCTTGCGTCTGCAGGGTATCTATATTTAGATATTGCTTACGATATTGATTCGGGGGAAAACCCACTAAACGTTGAGTATTGGCGGCGAAGGGATCCGCGCATAATATATGTTGCAATCGATTTCTTGATTGTAAATATCTTACGATTTTAAATGCCTTTACTACTATCAACGTATGTATTTACTTCTTTTGTAATGTACATGGGTCAAAAATCTGCATAAAGTAGTATAGATCTAATCCAGTTCCGATTTACTTTTCATCGCGCAAGAACACTATCTATCTGCGTTCAACGTTTTCACAAGATAACGATTCAGCACGCCCTGGGAAAAATGACATGCTAAATTTGGCCTTCTTCAAGGCCAAAAACGGGTGATGCAGTGAAATGTATGTGTCATGCACTTTGAATACACATTGTTGTTTATTCCATTGGATGCCATGTACAGGAGAAAAGGGGCATTAAACATGTTTATGAATTTTTAGGATTTTTGGATGGACTAACTTTACGAAAAACCACAACAGGCTTTTATTTCTCAATTCATTTGATTTATCTTTCTGGTGGTGAATGAAGATATATAACCATAATTTGTAATATGAAAATTTTTAAAATTGCTTTTGTATATTCTGGATTACTTGCCCTTGATTTCTTGATAAAAATGCCAAAAATTATAAGAAGTACTATTTCGTTTCTGAACCAAACATTTCTTAATAAATCACCATAAAATACCAATAGGGGGACGAGATGAGCCTTATGTACACAAAAACATCAGGTAAAGAGGTTGCAATTGCTATCTTAACAGAGTGGGTGGGGTAATATACTCCAACATTAAGCGTGAAACAGACATGAATTTTTCATGCTCTGGATTGCTTGTTCAGTATCTTAAATGTATGGTAACGTTTTTAGTAGCTCATCTGAACACTTTTCGTCCATCGTCTGTCTCTCTATCTGTCCATCTGTCTGTTCTTAATTTGGTGTTTACATTCTAGCATCCGCAAACATGAGCCAATCTTGACCGAACTTTGTCAAAACAAGTATGGTCATAAGTTCTCTTAGGAGTTCGATTATGGGCCGGATCGAAATGGAAAGGTCCACAGTTATCTGCCCTTAAACGTCAAAAATAGTAAATTTTGACATTGTTTCTACTCTAGCATGTACATTTATTGTCCAACCAAGATGAAAATTACACACAATGTTGGTTACCATATTTGCTCGAATTACTTAGATTTTCAATCGGATTGGATCAGAAAATTACCGTTTTCGACATTGTTTTCACTCTAATCTTATCTAATACAAGGGCGGATAACTGAGCAAGTCTTACCATAATTATGTTGAAATTCATACTGCTCCAAATTCTTATAGTCACAAACATTGTGTCCAAGTTTCAGTGAGATTGGTCTATATTTATGGTTTTTGAGGTGAAAACGAAGTCGAAAACTGCAATTTTGTCAAATTCAAGGGAAGACAACTTCGCAAATTGTTGTCCGATTGAAGTGAAATTCAAACTCATTCAAGATCTTATAGTGACCAACAATGTGTCGAAGATTTGTCTTGATTGGTCGGTATTTGTGTTTGTTAGAGTAAAACAAAGTTAAAAATGGCAATTTTGTCGAATTCAAGGGTACATAACTCACGATTTTCTGGTTCGATCAGACTGAAAATCTGAGTAATTCGACCAAATACAGTAACAAAACTAGCGTATAATTTTCATCTTGATTGGTCAATAAATGTACATGCTAGAGTGGAAACAATGTCAACTAGAACTGTCGCAAAGCGGACAAATACCCCCCACTAGCGCGTTGTCACTGAAAAAGTGCTAAAGTTCAAAGTGGCATAACTCTGAAACTACTGCCTGGATCAAGATGAAAATTGCAGGTGCACAACTTCATATGATAGCAACCTGCTAAAATTTCAGCAAAATCGGTCAAAAACTGTGGGAGGAGAAGAGGACACAAAATTATGTCCACGGACGGACGGACGGACGGACAGACAGACGGACAACCTGAATCCAGTATACCCCCCCCATAACTTTGTTGTGGGGGGTATAAAATACTACTTCTGACGTTTAAGGGCAGATAACTCTGGACCTTTCTATTTCGATCCGGCCCATAATCGAATTCCTAAGAGAACTTATGACCATACTTGTTTTTACAAAGTCCCGTCAAGATTGGCTTATATTTGCGGATGCTAGAATGTAAACACCAAATTAAAAACAGACAGATGGACAGATAGAGAGACAGACGATGGACGAAAAGTGATCAAAAATTGCTAAACTTGAGCATTTTGTGCTCAGAGGAGCTAACAAAAACGTTACCATGCATTTTAGATGCTAAACAAGCAATTCTGAACATGAAAAATTCATGTCTGTTTCACGCTTAATGTTGGAGTATATTACCCCCACCCACTCTGTTAAGATAGCAATTGCAACCTCTTTACCTGATGTTTTTGTGTACATAAGGCTCATCTCGTCCTCCTATTGGTATTTTATGGTGATTTATTAAGAAATGTTTGGTTCAGAAACGAAATAGTACTTCTTATAATTTTTGGCATTTTTATCAAGAAATCAAGGGCAAGTAATCCAGAATATACAAAAGCAGTTTTGAAAATTTTCATATTACAAATTATGGTTATATATCTTCATTCACCACCAGAAAGATAAATCAAATGAATTGAGAAATAAAAGCCTGTTGTGGTTTTTCGTAAAGTTAGTCCATCCAAAAATCCTAAAAATTCATAAACATGTTTAATGCCCCTTTTCTTCTGTACATGGCATCCAATGGAATAAACAACAATGTGTATTCAAAGTGCATGACACATACATTTCAGTGCATCACCCGTTTTTAAGATATAAATTGTAAGTAAAATTGTGTAAGAAATTGATTACCATCTATTCGCATAGTGAGTGACTTACCCCACCCACTTTGATTTAATATATCTTCAAAACCAACGCTCCGTTCAAGTTGATACTTTGCCTACATAAGGTCAATATGTTAGTGGTCATGTGTAGCGAAAATGAAGAAAATCGGGTTGGGTCACGGAAAGGGCCTTATTGACACTCATCGTTTGACATTAAGGCCTACATGTGTATAGTCTTTCTTGGTAGAAGAAATGTGGGAAATGGAGCAATTTCTTTATTTCCCAAAGCCTTTAAATTTCAGGTAGTCAAAATGCATCACAGTGCAGTAATGGGTTAATCATTAAATGATAGTCCCACACATTCTCAAGTAGATTCATGTGAGGAGAGCATGATTGTCATTCAATATGCTGCTTTTTTCTTACGGTAAGGCCTGTGTAATAGGCTAGGTGACCAATTATGGAACTAAGTCTGCATGGTGCGAATAGACGATTTAAAAGGGAAGTAATTTTCATTGCTCTCAACATATTTTAAAAATTTTGACTTTTTTTTGGTTTTTGCCAATTCTTCATAAAATTTTGAAACATTTTCACGAGAATTGTTCAGAATATTCCCCCGGAAATCTGAGCACGCTCAATTATTTCCGTCTTTTACGGAAACAGGTGATATTGCATCTAACGGTACTTTAAAAAGCGGGAAACTACTAGACTATATCGTTAATGAGTTGTGGAGGTAAGAAATGATGGAGAGGATGGTATCAATATGCCATGACCGCCACATGTTAAACAAGAGGACCATGATGGTCCTAAATCGCTCACCTGAATCAAGATGACAAGAGTGAAAATGGCAATTAGGTCAAATTCAAAGACATCAAACTAAGGGCTTTCTGTTTGAAAACAATTAGGTAATAATTTTGTTCGAATCGATCCTGTAAAGTTGGGTATGAATTAGCAACGGTTGATGTTATTTTTTTGATTTCGCAACATACAACATAGGGCTAATTTTCAAAGCATACTGATCTGTTAGAGATTGATCATTTATGATATATCATTATAACAAATTATAAGCACAATTTACAAGATTTGGTCTGTTATTTGAAAAAATATAGCGAAAGATCAACATCTGATAAGCTAAGCTAATCCCTTCTTATTTGTTTACACAAGATAAACATAGAGACAGCCAGAGCAACAGATAAGAGAAATAGATAAGAGAAATAGAAATAGCACTCTAAATTTATTATTCATATCCAAACACTATGTAGAATGTATTAATCTTTTCAAGCAGATGATTGAAATGATCACCAATTACATAGGATTTGATGAATATTGAAACAAAATGTTGATTTTTGAAAAGCTATCATCTCCTCTTATCTGTAGATTACATGATTCCCAAAGTAAATGGTTCAAAATTGGCTTGTAAATGTAGAACCAACAATATAGGGCTTAGTTTCCATGTATAGTGATGATTTCTTGTATTCTGAAAGCCATTCATGACATAAGGTCTTACACAAAGTTTCAAGGTTCTAGGCCAAACAGTTTAGAAGAAAACTAAGTATCTCTGTGACAACCCGCAGTAAAGTATAATTTTCAATGCACAAAATTATCCCAACCCTGCCACACCCATATAAATTTTATAAAATCAAAAATTCAAGATACAATTTTGAAATGAGTCCCTCAAGGAACTTTCCTGCTACGTTTGATTTAAATTGGCCAAATGGTTGATTTTTAAAGAATTTTCTTAAGATTTCTCTAAGTCTGAAAAGCCCCTTCCTCCCTGCCACGCCCACATTTTTAACAAATGTAAAAATTTGTGAGCAAATATTGAAAAGAGTGACTCAAGGAATATTCCTGCAAAGTCTGGTTTAATTGGGCCCAATGGTTGATTTTTAAAGAATTTTCTTATGATTTTTATAAGTCCGATAAGCCCCTTTCTCCCTGCCACGCCCACATTTTTTGACAAATGTAAAAATTTGTGGACACATTTTGAAAAGAGTGATTAAAGGAACAGGTACAATTGGGCCCAATGGTTGATTTTTTAAGAATTTTATTATGATTTCTCTAAGTCTGATAAGCCCCTTTCTCCCTGCCAAACCCACATTTTTTGACAAATGTAAAAATTTGTGAACAAATTTTGAAAAGAGTGAATCAAGGATTTTTCCTACCGAGTTTGGTTCAATTGGGCCCAATGGTTGATTTTTAAAGAAGTTTCTTATGACTTCCCTAAGTCCGATAAGCCCCTTTCTCCCTGCCACACCCACATTTTTTGACAAATATAAAAATTTGTGAACAAATTTTGAAAAGAGTGACTCAAGGAATATTCCTGCCGAGTTTGCTTCAATTGGGGTCAATGGTTGATTTTTAAAGAATTTTCTTATGATTTCTAGTCTGATAAGACCCTTTCTCCCTGCCACGCCCACATTTTTTGACAAATCAAAAATTCACGAACAATTTTTGGAAAGTGTCACACAAGGAACATTCCTGCCAAGTTTGGTCAAAATTGGTCCAGTGGTTTAGGAGGAGAAGATGTTGAAAGAAATTGTGAATGGACAGACAGATGGACGGACGGACGGATGGACGACGGACAAAAAGCAACCACAATAGCTCACCTTGAGCACTTCGTGTTCAGGTGAGCTAAAAAAAAATAAATCAATTAGGTTGTCTACCCCTAATGAAATTCGCGCAACGTTGGAATTATTCCGGTGACATCGAAAACATTCGGCGATGGAACTTTCCACCGAATGCTTACAACCGCGTCCGAATAAGTTCCAATACATAACGACGATTTTTTATAAATCTCAAAATGGCCACATTATGGGTATTCTACATTAATAACCGATTATATTTTGAACAAAAACATTTTTAGGAAATGTTGGATCCAGAAAAAGTACAAGTACATAATATACCTTTTGAGTTTTGATTTATTTTCGAATCCATCATCATAATTATATATAAAGAAGATCTAACAGAAAGGAAAGATAATAGTACAACATACTGTAATAATAAACATAATATCCACCTAAAAGAAACAACTTCATAAAGCTGTAAAATCAGGAACAAACCACGAAATGATGCCTGAATTATGTGGTACATGAATGGAGTTATAGGATATGTAGAAACAAATTCTAGCTTTAAGTTCAACAATACAGAAAATATACTATGGTATGAGCCGAAATACGGAAAAGTGGCCTTTATGGAGTTAGAGACCAACATGGATCTAGATCAGTCTGTGCCTACACACAGTCTGATCTAGATCAATGTTGTTCTCTAGTAGCTTCTCTATGGCTTGTAGTCCAGCATGAATCCTAATCAGACTGCACTAAAACACAGGCTGATCTTGAAACATGGTAGTACCAAAAGCTACAATGGCCACATTGATTTACAAATTCTCACTCAATTTTAGCATTTAAGAACCCACAGAGGGTGTCATTTTCTCAAAAATCCTACTTAAGTTAGTCACTCATGTGCAACAGTATGATAAAATAAAAAAATATCATGCAAAATACAATTAGCAGTTTATCATATCACCTCATAATACAAAATACAAGTGTACATGTAAATAAACATTTGAGATACATCCCCATCTGGTACAATACAATTGGGCAAAACACTTAATTGTCAGCCCCAGTCTACCCGGCTGTATGGAGGGGGTAGCAGTGAGGTAAAACTTACTGCCTCTTCTCTTAAAAAAAAGAAATAAAGGGCCTTTAGATGCTTGAATTAGCTTATCTGGCCCCGGTTTCTCGAAAAACCTTAAGTATATACTCATGAGTTCATGCTCAACTTCAATTGAATAACAATCAACGTTGATTGGTATTCAATTGAAGTTCAAGTGGATTTCGTGTGATTTGGGCACGGTGCTCAGATTTGAGTCTAAGAACGTACTAAAGTTTTTTCGAGAAACTGGTGCCTGGTCTCAAAAACTGTATGAACTTTATGAATACATGTATATTGATTGCACTTGTGTTTGAAAGAACAGAAATCGCTGAATACAAGGTCTGAGGTGGTTGGACACTGTTTGACATTCCATTCAATATATTGCTGTTTTTCAACAAAAACCTTGTAACTGCAGCTTAAAACAAGCTGCAGTTACGAGGTTTTAACTAAAAAGCAGCGATCTGCTCTTTTCTCTTAGTCTATCCTAAACTATTTCTTCTAATGATGATGTCAAAAATTTGTATTGTCTCTACGAAAATAATAACGAAGGATCAAAATGAGAAAATTCTGGTTTTAAGCTTTTCTTCTTTTTCAACATTTTCATATAAAAGGATTCATTTAAAATGCATCAGCAAATCTGGTTATATCATTCTACAAAAATAAATTTATACTACAAAAATACACATATCGTCCCTTGACAGCCAGAAGTGGCTATCAGCAGTTAAATTTTAACTGCTGATAACCACTTCTGGCTGTCGAGGGACGAATAAGAGATCCACTTAAGAGATTGCTACCATAATCAAGCAAATAAACTTTTACAATAAAATATAAGGCTACTGCATATATACTGAACCAAAAAAAGAAATTTTAGCCCACTTTGAATGTAGCTATCCCATACGCACACATGAAACTGAAGTTTTATGTTTAACAAAATATATCAAGCTTTTCTTCGTGGATTACCTGGCTGAATGTGCAAACAAAAACAGTTTTAAAATCTCATAAATCTAAGCGGTACCCTTGAACAACAGGCATAAACTTTGCAAGTTTCTTTTTTGGTACAGTATAGGATCTTAGCTCACAAAAATCACCAAAAGTTTAGATCATTCCAAAATTCAGATTATTTCGCAAACAAGTCCTCGTTTTGAGCAGTTAGTGCTTCCCATAGAATGGAGTTATAGGAAATGTAGAAGCAAATTCTAGCTTTAAGTTTAACAATTCAGAATACATATGAGGCAAAATATGGTAAAGAGGCCTTCATGGAATTAGAGACCAACACGGATCTAAATCAGCATGTGCCTAAGCACAGTATGCTATTACAGAAATTAAGAATATGCCCATTTTTCCAGGATTAAAACAACAAAATTATAGAGTGGTCCAATTTGAAGGCTGCTGCAGATAACTGGATTTTGATAAAGATAAAACTTTTATACAATATAGAATAGAAAATTTCGAGGCAAAAGGAGAAAATGCTGGTTATCATTATTTTCTTAATTTGTTTAAATGTTTTCCCATGCCATTGTTTTTAGGTACGTCAAAACGAGGCGTTGCTTAGGAAAGGGTTAAACTAGAATTAATCTTGTTTTGTCAGACAGTGGAGAACAAAATGAAACTACATTATGACAAGAGCCGTCAGAGACGGACAATGCTCCCCGATTAAGGCATTGTCACAATAAATGTATGCCATGCAGAGCTAAGATTAAGCTAACAAACTTTAAGCCCCCTTTTTCCATGACATACTTTTTATACGCAAATTTCAAGTAGCTTATTGTCAAAGGCATCTGATTTGCTACTCAAATATGAAATTTCATCAAATTCTGACCATTAGATTAGGAGAAATTAGAGAAAAAACTGTATTTTACCTTAAGTCCCCTTTTCCCATGACGAGGCCTCAAATCCAAAAACTGGGAAAGTACATCGGCATTATGTCATAGGGAGTTCACATGGTAAGTTTCATTTGATTTGGCCCAAGGGTTATAGAGAAATCGCTTCGGACGGACGGACGGACAGACAAAGCGGCGAAACCACATAATCTTAGACTGGTCAAATTAGAAACTTACTGCACACAACGCAATGGTCATTGGAAGGCATTTGATTTGTGTATAATGTAGCACAGAAAATATTGATGCAAAAGGAGAAAATGCTGACTATCAGCATTTTCTCCTTTTGCCTCAATATTTTCTAACGCCTATCCTTTAATGTACGTCAAACCATGTCTTGTTTGGGAAAGGGTTAACCGGATGGAAAATATTGAGTTAAAAGGGAGGAAATGCTGGTAATGAACATTTTCTTTCTTTCAATGAGTATTTTCCAAAGCTTTAGTTTAACATTTAGCTTTGGAGCATTGATACATCTCATGGTTTGGAAAGGGTTAAAAACTTATTTGATAAGTTAATGAATGCCATTAATAAATCTACCCACATCTAAAATGAGAAACCCCAAGATTAACTCTTTTACAAACAAGACCTGAAGTGCGTTCTTTATAGCGAGATTTCTTGAGATATCTTGAGATTTCTTAAGATATTTTAGGATAAAGCGTTCTTTAGAGCAAGATTTTTAAGACGCTCAATGGGAGGCGCCATTACCCTATACTTCATGCGGAACCCCTCGGTCAACTCTGTACAAACAATATAAAAGAGATTTGACCGAGTTGTTCCGAACACTCCATAATTCATAAACCACGGTGTTCCGAATGCTCCATACTTTATACAAATGACGTCATGATGACGTCATTTGTATAAATATGGAGCATTCGAAACAGCTCTGTCAAAGTCTCCGTCTTAAAAACGCTTTATCTAAAACATCTTAAGAAATCTTAGAAAATCTCGCTCTAAAGAATGCACCTCTGGTTTTGATGTCTCGAGAAGAGATAGCTTGGAAAACATACTAAGAAAAGAAGAATTTGCTGATTATCAAAAATTTCTCCTTTCTGTACAACATAGCACAGAACAAAGTGAGGCAAAAGGTTTATCAGCATTTTCTTCTTCTGCTTCAATGTTTTCTCAAGCTGTTTTTAATACCGACACCAAAACCAGGGCCCGGTTTCTCGAAAAAACTTAAGTATATTCTCATGAGTTCATGCTCAACTTCTATTCAATACCAATCAACGTTGATTGGTATTCAATTGAAGTTCACGTGGATTTCGTGTGATTTGAGCAAGATGCTCAGATTTGAGCATGAGAAGATACTTAAATTTTTTCGAGAAACCGGGGCCAGGTCTTGTATGGAAAACAGTTAAGTATAGAAATACAGTCAACACTCGCTGTGCCCAAGTCATCAGGACCATCAAATTACCTCGACATATCCGGAGTTCGACTCTACCGATTTTTGTTCATTTTTATTGAAATAATATTTGGCCATTTTTGTTGTTCATCAAGTACATTCATAATTGAAATATAGTGGGAAAATGAAAGAAATTGCTCGACATGAGCAATTTCTTTCCTTTTCCTACTATATTTCAGTGGCTACAATTATTTCAAAATAATTATGTTTAATATTTTTGATATCCATTGATGAGGACAGGACCAGTTTTTCACTTTGACTTAAGCGGAAATTCGACTCATCTGATGTCGAGATAACGAGTGTCGACTGTACAACCCTACAAAGATAGCTCATGGAAGCACCTATTTCCTCGCCGAATCGTAGTTGGCCATAAACCAATCACAGGTCTCCTTGATGGCTGTAATGGACAAACAGATCATTTTATTTAACCCTTTCCCAAATGACAAAATTTAAGACCAGTTTGATTGAAAAGCTGCTGCAGACGACAAAATTTATGTTCAAATAGATTAGATTTGTGTATATTGCAGCCTAGAAAATATTGAGGCAAAAGAAGAAAATGCTGATTATCAGCATTTTCTTCTTTTGTCTCAATGTTTTCCCAAGCCCTTTCTACAAGGGACGCCAAAACCAGGACTTGTTTGGGAAAGCATTAAGGTATTCCATCTATCATTATCTACAAAACACTGTGCTCAATGTCGGGGACATTTGTGGCAAAACAATTGACGAGGGTATCCCTTGTAAATTTCTGTTGTCTCAGATGAAGCCAGGAGATTAGCAAGAGTAGCCAGATTTCAACATCCATCCCGACACCATTGTCACTTTCCATTGCCACTGATGATACACAAAGTGTTTGTTGTCTAATGATGAATGAATTACCTTAAAGATACATATTCACAGTTACTTACTTATTTTCGGGATAATTTGTTGTAAAAATAACTGTACATAAGTAAACAAGAGCTTCGCAGAGCGGCGCATATACGCCTGAGAGGGGCTTGTCAGAACAAGAGTTGTCCGCAGACAATGTAGCTCGCCTATACGAGAGCTTATCACAACAAGAGCTGTCCGAAGACAGCGCGCTCGACTTTCTAAGTTGCTTAGTACGAGGGGCGTTCATTAAAGATTTCCCCTGACCTACTTTCAGTTGAGATCGGAAATTGAAATTGTACACATACATTACTGTATACCTCTATAGGTCACATGAAAATTTTCAGCTATGAAATGTAATTTGTTTCTCATTGCCGTGTGCCGAAGTTAAGTAAGGTAGCGTGATGGAGCAAGCAGTCATCAGATTCCTGTATTTGAAAGGTCGCACTCTAAAGGAGGAATTTGATGACATGAAAGAAGTTTGCGGGGATGATGTCCCATCATATGACTTTGTCAAACACTAGTATACTCAGTTCAAGTGTGGACGTAAGTCGGTGGAAATAGCCCGAATCCTGGGCGCCCACATTCTGTCATTGATGATGCAACCATAAAGTCAATGGAAGGTTTCGGGCACAATCGGTGTTCTACAGAAGAGGTCTCCAAAACTGCATTAAACGATTGCAGAAGTATGTCTCTCTGGCTATAGGCCATGTAGAGAAAGATCAATATTGGTGCCAAGTTTCAATTCTCTATACTTATTGGAAGTATGTTAGGGGAAATCTTTAATGAACGCCCCTCGTATAAAGGGGGCATAACTCCAAATATAGTGGAGCCAGGGTCATGGGCCCTGGTAGTAAGGCAGAGGGTGTGATGGTGAATAAGTATTTCAAGTTTGGGTTGAATCCCTTTGATAGTATGGACGTCATTGATGTTTGAAAAAACTTTAACCTTTGTTGCAACGCCGACGCAGACACCAACGCCAACGCCCGGGTGACAGTATAAGCTCTCATTTTATTCGAAAAGTAGAGCTAAAAACAGCTAATTTTCTTTAAATGTAGGTCAAACTCCAAGGTCAAGGTCACAAGGTCAAGGGTCATGGTCACAAATTAAAGTTCTTGGCAGGAGGTATCCATGTGTGAAATATCAAGGCTCTATCAATAATAGTGCATGAGATGTAGGCCAGGTTAAAGTTTTTCAAAAGTAGGTCAAACTCCAAGGTCAAGGTCACTAGGTCAAAGATCATGATCCCAAATGAAGGTCTTGTCTAGATGTATCCATGTATGAAATATCAAGGCTGTATCTCTAATAGTGCCTGAGATATCATGGTTCATACAAAGTTTTGATGAAAAAATTCAAGGACTTTTTAAAGGGGGAATAACACTTAACATCTTGCAAATTTTCCGAGAACTTCGTACAAATAAATAAATATATATTATTAAAATATGGTCTTTAAATTGCATATATGCCAAATCTTAGCTTTCTACACACATTATTTATAGAATATGGTCTAGAACATCCTATTTATCATATGAGTACAAAATTTCATTTAATTCTGCCCATTAGACAATGAAATATAAAAATAAAATTCAAGGGTTTTTAAGGGCTCAGACTTGCTTTTAAGGTTTTTACAAGGCTCATATCCATTTTCAAGGGTTTTATCAGGCCTAGATCAAATTCAAGGGTTTTTCAAGACCTGTGCCAACCATGGATATAGACCAGGTCAAGTGAAGACGCGACGGAACGCGACGCTGACACTTGGGCTGTGACATTAGCTCCCCAGACATTAAGTCCCGGCTCGCTAAAAATGGGCATTTTTTTAAATTTAAGGGCAGATAATTCAAGAACCAAAAGAGTTATCTGAATTCCGTAAAAGGTGTGCACAACTAGACACCATGGAGATTCATTGTGGCATGTTTGATCAAATTCCGATCAAAACTGTAGGAAGAGTTGCGCACACAAGAAATTGCTAACGGCAGACAGACAGACAGACGGACGACCGGGGCAATAACATAATACGACCGTTCCTGCGTATAAAAATGGCCTATAGCTTTTCTCTGTGCCAAATTTCAGCTCTGTCTGATCTGTATTGGCTTAGATTACGACGGATTTAAACCCAATATCGCATCATTTTGTAAACACTATCAACCCACTTAAAATATGTTACATACTTCCACACCACTACATGATTATCGATTTATGTCATTTACTGTATGAATCTTGTATTTTGTCTTATAAAGTCTATAAATGGTGCGACAACATGGTACAAGCCAATTTCTGCAGATCATAAGGGATTTAGGCATGGGGATACTAATGTCCCTTCAACATTTCCAAAATTGTAAAAATTTGTTCAGGTCCGATTTTTCCAGTTCTGCAAGACATATTCATAATTGGCAAACAGAAAACATCAAAGAGACTTAAATCGTAGTCCATCGGTATTCAAAATATTGAAGATAATAAATCTATTATGAATGAACTATTATTAGGAAACATTTCAAGCATACTTGTTGTGAAAACAACACTTTACCTACGACATTTCCATTAAATCCACCATACATGTGCTTAAAAAGTATGACTAACCATGTCTTAATCAGCCAAAGTTTAGACAGGTCAAATTTGACAGCTGTTGTGAGGAAATTGCTCGAGACACTCATTTCTACAAAGAAATACCATAAATAGTACAATTTCATTCAGTAGAATTTGTAATCTACAACATTATTTAATTTGAAGCAGTCTAGAACTTCATCACAGAGTTATTAGATAAATCACCTACCTTGTTTAAATGGAGTAAATTTGAAGTCTGGGAGATATTTCCTGAGTTTGGCGTTGGATGCCGTCTTTTTAAACTGTCCGTCTGACTTTGTGGTATCATTTTTCACAGGTCCCTTAAATTCCATGGCTTCAATCACAGATTCTGCTGCCTCCTGGATACTAACTTCATCTTCTTCTCCAACTGAAAAAAACTTTTGTATTAACCCTTTCCCAAGCAGTTATTGCTGATGATCAGCAATTTCTTCTTTTGTCTCAATGATTTCCCAAACTATTTTTACAAGTGACATCAATTCCTTGAACTCCACGATAATCAAGGTTGTTATGTAATTGTGATGAAATCATTTCCATGTGGATCTCGAGCTTTAAATGCTCTTATAGGTTTAAATTTTATTAAAAAGCATCACCTTATCTCACTTGCAGTATACCTGGTTGATGACATTTTTTTTTTCAACTCTTCCTGGTACAAAAAATTGATTCTGGAGTTTTAGACAGCTATAATTGCATTTGTGTGGAATTTTATGTTTATACCATGAATGGCATCTTTTTTCATTTCTTTCTCCATACATCCACAAGACCTTTTGGTGTTAAAAACCAGGCTAATTTTTGAAAGGGTTCAATGATACTTTACTGTACCCAAATGACAAAAATAGGGTGGTCCAAATTAAAAGCTGTGGCAGCTGACATTTTAAAGTTGATAAAAATTATTAAATTTTGCTATTTCCTACGGGTAAAAAACATTGTGGTACAAGTGACAAGCAATTTCTTCATTTTCAACAATGGTTTCCCCCTCCGTTTCTTTAAGGTATAAAGTGCCTAATTAAAAACACCACTTTCTAGCCATACGAAATTTATCAAATTACACACACTTGTAAATACACTTCACATAAGTTGATTCACCGTGCCAGATTTCAAGATTATGCTTCAAGAAGAAAAATATTTACAAATATCATTTTACTCTTTATTCATATGCAAGGGAGGTAATTTTGAACATTTTTGTCAAATATTTCCATAAATATCCATTAATTCAAAATTCCAAACCGTATAAAATGCTTATGTTTGTATTTGGAATGGAAATGTAACACAGTTTAGGAATTACTGGCACTTTTCAAATTTCGCCGCTGGCTTTTTGGTGCTTATTAGGCCCTTCTTACCTTAAGGGCATCAAAAACTGTCAATGTGTGGGAATGTGTTGGAATGGATAAACTGTTTCCGTACCTGACAAAATGATGGGGTCTATTTCATCATATTCTCGTAGCACCCAGATCATCAGTCTTGCCAGGTCATATGAATAGATGAATTGTCGTCTTGGTGATCCAGTGCCCCAGATAACAAATTCAGTACCGTCACCTATGTGAAAGAAGATTAAACAACTTTTAAAATAGATCAAACACCACAACAAATGCTATAAGGACATTAAGTCATAATCTCAATGAAAGGCCTTGGTAACATGAATCTAATTGTAAAATATTTAGGCCATACCACATTTCGCTCATAAGATTTAAACCATGTTAATGAAAGTTTTTGTCTATGTAACCAACAACAACAACTCCAGTGCTATGACATTAGCTGTTCAGCTTGCTTAACCCTTTCCCAAAGAAGACCTGATTTTGACGTTCCTCAGAAAAAGACTTGGGAAAACATTTAGACAAAAGAAGAAATTGCTGATAACCAGCAGTTTTTCCTTTTGCCTCAATATTTTCTGAGCCATCATAAACATCATTTCCTTGTGAAGCAGCTTTTAAATTTGAAAAGTCTAATGTTTCGCCGTTTGGGAAAGGGTTAAAAAGACAATAGATTAGACATGAGCAGAATTTAAAGGATAAATTCTCTTTGTTTTTTTACACACTTACTACAATTTTCTACCAAATGTGACGTAGATCTATCTTCTATTTTAGTACATGTAGTAAATATTTAGAATTCTTTACAGCTTTTAAATTCATTTATGTGAGCCATTTTTCTGATATCTTTTTCTACTTGTATCCCATTTTTCTAAACTTTTTGAAACAATTCTGCATCTTCTTGTATCACTAACCCTTCTTCAAAAAAGATCTTACTTTGATTTTGACAATCTTTATTAAAGAGAAAACATTGAGGCAAAAGAAAACAAGATGTGTTTGTGAAACATAAATGCCCCCGAAATGGTCATTTTTGTAAAATGTTAAGTTTTTGTAGAGTAAAGGGTTGATAAGGGTTAACGGATGACCTTGAGGAAGGTCAAATTGCATGGAACAGATAAATACCATTAAAAGGAAGTTGCATAAAAAATTTTAGCTTTGAATGTCAAATAATTTGTGAGAAAAGGAAAATGTTAAGTTTTCGGAGTAAAATGTTAAGTTTTCGTACAGTAAAGGGTTGGTAAGGGTTAATGGATGACCTTTAGGAAGGTCAAATTAAATGGAACAGATAGCTATCATTGAAAGAAAGTTACATACCAAATTTGAGCTTTGTATGTCAACTACTTTTGGAGAAAAGACCAATGTTAAGTTTTCATGTTAAGTTTTCGGACAGACAGATGGACTGACAGACAGACATCCGGACACGAGTAAAACAATATGCCCCGATCTTTCGACATGGGGGCATAAAAATACTGATGACTAGAATTTTTATCCTTTGCCTCATATTTTCTGAGCTATATACGAGGGATGATCCAAAAGTAATGTCACAGTGCCTATATTTTGGTTATTCGACGTATTCTTGTACAAATAAAGACTTTTCGTTCAAGCATATCCTATTTGAAACATGCTTTTCTGAATTATTTGAATATTGTTTATATATCCGCGAAAATAAAACGCTAAAAAAGATCCGTATCTAGCATGTGCGCCGCACGTCCTAGACTATTAGTTTGAATATTATTATAACTGTATGTTCTATCATTATATCAAAGGAACTAACGCGTGAAATAAGCTGATATTTAAATGACGCATCGTCGTGATATTGCTCAGCAATTTTAGAACGTTTCAATAAAATCGATGCATTGGAAGACCAAATAAGCCTCATTGAATTCATCACTCGCACTCGGGAAAATGGCAAAATCGTATTTATAAAGCCCTTAATGTGCAATTCTGAACTTTTGCTTAAGGCTAGGAAAATAGCCGATTGAAGCAACAGAAAGTAATTCTACCTAAAAGAACGGATTGTTAATAGAAGTCTCGTCTACCTTTGATGCAAGCGTTTTTCGGGGTGAGGATGAATCGTTTGAAGATGAAAAACGAGCCGAAAGACATGTGGAGCAGAGGAATGACGTCAACGTTAATGGGACTTTGCGCTATTTCCGCATCTTAAGTTGAATCTAACAGGAATTCATCACGTCGACCTTAACCGACTGAGAATAAATTGATTCAAGGAATGCATTCAAGGAATTTCTGAACGAGTTGTTTGTAAATGCATTTATGAATTGGGTCCAACGCCACGAACATTGCATTAAACACGAAGGGCGATTTTTTTTTAGAAGGAGCAGACTTTGACGTCAATGACGTTGTTTGTTGTGCGGCGCTGGACATCGATGCGCTATGTAAAAATGTTGTTTATTTTTGTAATATTTCACCAAACTTTATGAAAATTTGTGTATGTATTAAACGAATGTTAATCTTTCGGCATGTGGAATTGCATAGCGATACGTTCATGAAATCACCGAAAACAACGTTTGTGACATTACTTTTGGATCATCCCTCGTAGTACAAAAATTCTTTCTATAATAACATCTATTTTGTAATCTACATCAGCTCTTAAATTGTAAGAGTCTACATTTCTGTTGTTCAGAAAAATTAAATACCACTAACGTTTTGCAGCATGTACTTTATTGATGAGTCCCGGCAGCACATGACCATCTTGAAGATTAAAATTGTCATGAGGACCAAACACATTGGTGGGAATCACAGCTGTGTATCTCTTCTTTCTGTCTTTAGCATAACCCCTGAAATGTTCAAGCAGATCTTGATGAGTATAATATCAAAAGCAAAAGAGCAAATGCGTTTTTTTTCTCATATTTATCATACATTTGTTACTAGCAATTTCTTTATTTTCCACAATGTTTTCTAACCCAAAATTGGAATATTCTTTAAATTTCCACCCAACTTGAAATTGTTATCTGCAGCATGTTGGGATGTCCCAAAATTTTGCTGTCTGGTAATGAACTAACAGGAGTGAGAGTCTAAGAAAGATATAATTCAGAACTATACTGACTGGTTTTGTACATCTATCTGGTAATGGGTTTACTGAGGTGAAAGTCTAAGGAAAGTTACAAGTAATAACTATACTAACTGGTTTTGTACATCTATCTGGTAATGGGTTTACTGAGGTGAAAGTCTAAGGAAAGTTACAAGTAATAACTATACTAACTGGTTTTGAACATCTATCATCCTCTTAGCATAAGAATATCCAAAGTTGGAAGTATGTGGTGGACCATTGTGGATCTGAAAAACATAAAACTTTCCTTAAAAATCCTAAATATATACATGAGAGCCAAGATGGCCTTAAATTGCTCATCCTTAAATGTATACATGTAGTTTAAACAAGAGTCAAAATAAAGGGAACTGATTGAGTGATTATTTGATTTAACGATTCTTTCAACTGCTTTGGTGATATCATGGAAGCTAATGCACCTAATCATGGACACCTGTCAATTCTCATTCCAGTTCAACCACAACATTCTTACCGAGTCTCCAGCTGCTAGCCCATATGGGTTAAGGATTATCAAAGGATTGCCAATAGTGTGTGATAATTTTGTCAGAAATGATATTGTCCCCTGCTGGGAATAGATCCCAGACCTCATGAGTGGAGTCTAACAAGCTACTGACTGCACTATGGCAGTGGCCAAGGGAACTGATATCATCTATAGGATACAGTCGACACTCGTTATCTCGACATTGGATAAGTTGAAATTCCGCTTAAGTCGAAGTGAAGTCATGTCCCATCATCAACATATGGATATCAAAATGAATTCTGAAACAAATACAGCCATTGAAATTTAGTAGGAAAAGGATAGAAATTGCTCGTTTCGAGCAATTTCTTTCCTTTTCCTACTATATTTCAATCATGGACACATATGATGCCTATCAAAATGGTTAAATATCGTCTTAACGCTTTCACTGCCATAGGCGACTTTTGTCGACTATAGGGGGTCGCTGCCATAGGCGACTTTAGTCGACAAATTTATGGGGGCGAAATAATCC
This sequence comes from Fragum sueziense, assembly GCA_963680895.1. Lineage (NCBI taxonomy): Eukaryota > Metazoa > Mollusca > Bivalvia > Cardiida > Cardiidae > Fragum > Fragum sueziense. Next base: position 9,271,232 of record OY804595.1, on the reverse strand, counting down.
ACAACATAAAAAGAAAGAAAATATTGTCATTTCATAAATAACCTTTAAATTGTGGTCGCATATAGGTGCTTAATTTGTCTGTATGTGCTGAAAATTTGAAAGGAATCCATCCAATGAGTCAAAAGTTATGCATGTTTTTGTGTACAGAGTATCGATTCATGGAAATTTCTTCGAATCAATTCAGCAGTGAGAAACGCGTCCGAAATAAATATTTGGCAGTGAAAGGGTTAATCGAAAATAATGAAAATCGGATTAGTCAAACTCCGGATATGTCGAGGTATTTTGACTGCCCCTCTGACTTCGACACAACGAGTGCGGACTGTATATGGTGGCTAAACATAAGAATTGTGTAAAACAAAACTCGGGAAATATTGAGGCAAAAGGAGAAAATGTTGGGTTATACTTACCATAGTTTCATCTATAGGGTATGTTGTTTTATCAGGAAATATACACGTTGATAGACATGAGACAACTTTCTTGACATCTGTGTCACAGCTGGTACTTAAAACATTGTCGTTAATGATCATGTTCTGCCTCTGTAACACAATACAAAATACACACATTGAGCAGGGATCTGGAAAAAGTTTCATATAGCATTTAACCCTTTCCTGAAAGGCATATTTTAGGGTGGCCCTATTTAAAAGCTGCTGTTAGACAACAAAGTTGATGTTAAAAAGGAAGGGATTAATGTATGATATAGCCCTGAAAATATTGAGACAAAAGGAGAAACTACAGTACTGGTTATCAGCAGTTTCTTCTTTTGTGTCAATGTTTTGATTGTTTTCCCAAGCATTTTCTATAAGAGACGTCAAAACCAGGTCTTGTTTGGGAAAGGGTTAAGGCAGCCATACTTTGAGATCAGCCAGTGACTTAATAGAGACTTGTAGAGACCAATGCTGCTCTTTTAAGGCTGATGTGTGTCACGAAGAAGCTTTTGGAGAACAACATGGTTCCTGATCAGACTGCGTGTATACACAGGCTGATCTGGAACTATGTTGTGCTCAAAAGCCTTTAGGGACATTTTTCTACATCTTGAATGGTATGTATTGAGATGTTGATTGTGATTGGATGTTGTATTGACTGATTGTTGTGTTGTAAAGACTGGTAGCCTTAACCCATCACCAGAAGGCAAAATTTTAGACTGGTCCAAATTATAAGATGATACAGACAACGATTTAAAGTGAATAATTGATCTATCTTTAGTTTGTGTAGAAAACATTGAAGGAAATGAAGAAATTGCTTGTCACAAGCAATTTCTTCACTTTCCATAATGCCTTCCAAAGCCTTTATTTTTGGGGCATCAAAAAGTGTCAATGTTTGGGAATGGGATATATTAATCAATTGAAATATAGATCTAGTGTGATCTCAAAAAAGGTCCATTTTTCTATTCGATACCAACATCAATCCAGATCAGTCTGTGTATACACACAGTCTGACCGGATTCACATTCATCAATAATAGCTTATTTATTACCTAGAACAACTTAAAAGGCTAACCATGAATCCTGATCAGATAGTATCCTCACATTCTAAAATGTTATAGGAGCTTCTTTTTTGTAAATCTTGGCACATTACCATATAGGACAAAATACAAAATAAACATGCATGTTTCCAGATAAGTTCGTTGGCCTCAAATACCATAGGGACCATTTTCCAAGATCCTGGCTCATACATTTAGTACAGAGCTCCAGATAAGAGGGGGTGGCGACTTTTCAAAAAGAATTATTTCACTAAAATTGCATTAAAACCTATATTGTTGGTACTCATTAGAATTGTCTCATCGAGACGATTCAAATGAGTACCCACAACACAGGGTTTGGATTTGAAATAATAAAAGATAGTCTTCACCCCCACGTTATCTGGAGCTCTGTTAGAGTGATGGGTAGATCAAAACCAAATAGCACATAAGGTGCAGGCTGATCTTTGTCTTTACTCGCTGCCAATGAAGGAATCATTAAAGGTAAAGCATCAATAAGCTGTCAACAGTCATTTACAAATAAATTTTGAATAGTCTGAATATAGGCAGCTGTTGCAAATTCAATATGGTGTAAACACTGAAATATGAGTAACAAAGGATGGAAAACTATCTGATAGATTTTTGAAATGTGGATTAACGCTTCCCCAAACAAGACCTGGTTTTGACGTCCGTAATAGAAAAGGCTTGGGAAAACATTGAGACAAAAGAAGAAACTGCTGATTACCAGCAGTTTCTCCTTTTGTCTCAATATTTTCTTTGCCATATTTTACACAAATATTATCTTAAACAAGAGATGTTTGTAAAACATACATATGTAAAAGTAAAAGTGTACATGTATATGTAAAAGTAAAATGAAACATAGGCCAGGTTAAAGGGCGACGGTAACAGATGGTCTAATTGCAAAAAATGATTTTTTTTGAAAAAATATGCAAAACTTTTGTGTTGACCACCTTGGGATGGTTAATAATATGCGATTCAGACAGAGAATGAGCCGAAATTACAAGACAGATAGCTGAATTGAGGGAGAATCCAAACCTAAATTCAACCCCGTCTCAGATGGGGTTAGAATTATTTTTAGATTGTTGCGCATGCGCATACAGCGCGGACCATGATTCAAACGAGATTCATACTTGAATTTCAATATGACGACATCATGTATGTTGTGACGTCATTTAAGAAAGTCGCATGTCCTACTGTTTTGACCTACTTTCGACATCGCTTCATGAATTTGGTATCAAATTGCGAAAAAATGAGTTGTTGCTTCAATAGTTTGTCGTAATCATTTAATCAGGTCATATAAAGCTTAAAAAGTGTACATTTCCTTTGTATTTGATTATTTTTGGGTCCAAATCTGGGAAATAGTAGCTTTAAAGTTTTTAAAAGTAGGCCAAATGTCAAGGTTAAGGTCATGGTCAAAAGTGAAAGGTCTTGGTTGGAGGTGTCCATGTGTGAAATATCAAGGCTGTAGGTGTAAAACGACATGATATATATGCCTGGTTTCAGTCTTTTTAAAAGTAGGTCAAACTCCAAGGTCAAGGTTGCAATATTCAAGGTCATGGTCAAATGTGAAAGGTCTTTGTAGGAGGTGTCTATGTGTGAAATATCAAGGCTGTAGGTGTAAAAGGACATAACATAAAGGCTAGGTTAAAGACTGCACCTCTCCACAATGATATCTATCCACCTGTAAAGTTTCATGATTGTACCTTACATACTTTTTGAGTTATGTTCCGGACAAGAATCAAGTTATAAAATCAACAAAGGGCAATAACTAAAAAAATTTGATCTGCAGAGTTACGGTTCTTATGCACTGCACCTCTCCATAATGAGATCTATCCACCTATGAAGTTTCATGATTCTACCTTTAATACTTTTTGAGTTATGCTCCGGACAAGGTTTGGTCTAAGGACAGACCGACCGACCGACCTACGGACCGACAACAGACCTTCCGACCGACACTTGCAAAACAATATACCCCCATTTTCTTCGAAAGGGGGCATAATAACATGCATTTTATCGTTTGTGGCACTTTTTGAAGTGGATCACCTGAAAATTTTGCCGTTTGGGAAAGAGTTAACGCTTCCCCAAACAAGACTGGGTTATGACACCAAGACTTACATAGAAAAAAACTTATTATTGAAGCAAAAGAAGATATTGCTCATAATCAACAATTTCTCCTTTTGTTTTCCTTGTGATATTTTGAACAAATGTTTATCAATATCAATTTGATCGTCTGCAGCAGCTTTCAAATTATCAAAGTCTAAATTTTTGCTGTTTGGGAAAGGGTGAAATAACAATTTCTTTGTTTTCGACAATGCTTTAGTCTTTACACAGCTGATCGCTATGCCAGATAGAATCTAGCTCAATCCCTGCATTAAGAAATATACTGAGAGGCAAAAATATGTGTACACCCTAGATCTTCCACGTTTTCTTAGAAAACAATTAATTCATTTTTACGATTTTCAAGCACCACCTAAGGTGGTCATTTATTTGATGTAACCGTCTTTGCTTACCCGTCTATATGTCCTTCCTTCCGCTGCGAAAGTTTTTCATAGCGCACAGCATCATCGAAAAGGGGGATTTAATCAATCAATTAATGCAAGAATACATGTTGACACAATCCCTACATTTATGAACGGATTTGTGCCTAAAGTGCCTAATCACCTAGGACCATGCGCACATTGTAAGTGCTTTTCCATATAATGATGTGTCATGGCAAAAGTTGGCTTGATGCAAACAAGTTATCTAACAACTCCTTCTAAATGTATAAAGAGATTTTGATAAAAATTGCACAGAATGTACCTATCCTATTTGAATAAGTGTATGGTGTCACATTTCTTTCCTTTTATGCTGCATCCTATAAAATGGCTCTTAATGGCAAAAGGGGCATATTGATCGATTTCTACCAGCCACCGAAAATTGTGTTATATTGTTAGAGAAAATCTAATGCTGTGGTTTGTCTTGATAAAGAATAAAGAAATCAAGTACGGATCAACAGCAATATTTGATGCTCCACTCAGTTGCACGTGCAAAATTTGAAAAATCAGCATGTAGCAAGAGTATGGGTAGTCAAACTATTTCAGGTGAAATTTAACAGCACTGTATTATTGGTTTTGAGTCAATATGATGGAAATTAAGAGAGATATCGAAAAACAAAAAGTGTATACTTTCTTTTGCCTCTCAGTATATTTCCAATTCACCAATTGTTTGATAGTTTTAAGAACAATTCTAAAAAATACATCAATACAAGACAACAAGTTTTCAAGAAAGAGTTGAAAATCATCTTACGAAGAAGTCGAGATTTCCATTCAGATTACGAAACAGTCCTCCGACTAATGCTGCTAGATGGATCACATGTGTTGGTTTATGTTTATCAAACATGGCACTGGTCGACTCCTTGTTCCTGAAAATATTATTATTATTACATAAAAAACTTTTCAATAAACAATTTCTGGCACAAGTAAAATTATTGAGAGTCCTTTTAAAACTGCTTGTCTCATGTATATTCACTTAAAACAGTTTAATACTTAGCCTCCAAGATGTACAAAATAATTAATGAATTTTGAATGAAAGACCTCAGTTTCAAACCCAATGCAAATTGGTAGAGTTATTTTGTTGTGGAGTGTCAAAAAGTGTCATCACATGGTGAATGAGAAAATGCATGGAAACTATGCATGAATAGAAGAAAATTCTGGTGAGTAATATTTTCATGTAACATTATTTCAATATTTTGAAATTATGCGTTATCTATCTAGGCTGCTAAAACCACGACAGTAAGGATATTATTATTCCATAAGCCATTGATCACTTACACGAGATCAGCATCTTTGGAAGAGACAAACACCCAAGTTTCATTGTCACGTTTATCTTCCGACTCGATGACATGTTTAATTGCACTGCCAACAAGCCCAGTACCTCCCGTCACTAAAACAACTTTCTTGTCATCTGCCATCCTGATGATCTGTTCTGAATGTTATGCTCTGTAAAGATATCAGTGGAATATAATTGAGCCAGGATCTGGAAAAACGTCCCTTAAAGCATTTGAGAATGCCAGGTTTCAAGATCAGGCTGTGCCTAGATGCAGTCTAACCAGCATCCATGTTACTCTCAAATGGTTGCTACAGACCATAAGGAAGCTATTTGAGAACAACGTGTTTCCTGGTCAGACTGCGTGTATACGCAGGCTGATCTGGAACCATGTTGTTCTCAAATGCTATAAGGGACGTTTTTCCAGATCCTGGCTCAATTATATTATGTCGCTTTTCAACATACAAGCTGTAGTTACAAGGTTTCTGTTAAATATGCAGTGGTTATTGATCCAATTAAACCTGTAGTTGATACCCCTTGTAGAAACCAAATCATAAATATACAAATTACTAAGTGTGTACTTTAAAACAAAGAGAATATTCAAAGAAATGAAGAAATTTCGGATATAGATTATCCTTTTCTCTCAATGTTCTACCATCTTTTTCTATTAGAGACATCGAAACCTTTTGTTGTTCTTATACAGGGTGTAGTTAACAGTTACATTTTCAATTGTGTTCCTGAATAGTCCATTACAGCATAATGATACCCAACAACAGTAAGGCTTTGGAAAATAGTGTGGAAAATGAAGAAATTGCTTTCCCACAAACAATTTCTACCAAATACTAGGCTAAACAAGATGTGTTTGTGAAAAACCAATGCCCTGAAATGGCCAATGTTAAGTTTTCTGATAGACAGACAGACACTAGTAAATCATAACACCCCGATCTTTTGATATGGGGGCATAAGAATGTAAAATTTCTTTCATTTGAAACTCACGGGTGGGCATCAGGGGAGCTACCTCAAAAATGTGTTAACCCTTTCCCAAACGATCAAATTTGGAACTGCTTCCTTTCGAAAGGAGTTGCAGACCGCAAAACAAGGGTTGTTTTGTGTATGAAAGTTGTATATTACAACAAACAAAATACTGAGGCAAAAGGAGAAAATGCTGATTATCAGCATTTTCTTCTTTTACCCCAATGTTTTCCCAAATTATTTCTATCAGGGACGTCAAAACCAGGTTTTGTTTGGGAAAGGGTTAACGTAAATTTGTTCCCACGCCACATCCGGGAATGTCGAGGTAGTGGAAATCCTCGTATTTTGACAAACAGACAAAGGTGAGCTCTTCCTTTTATTTGTTTTTTTCTTTCAAAGAGCGCATTACTTAAAAATCTGGCAATGCAGTGCTATGCTACTATGTTTCAGCAATGCATGAAGACCGAAAACCCCATTGAATAGTGGAAAACAAAAGCAGGACGACATTAATTCCAGGACTGGTGGATTGCATTTTCGCCCTGTGTTGACATATCGACAGGCATCTCGAGGCAGATATTGTACTTTATTATCAGTTTCTGACCACTAGCACATGTTTTGATGCAACACATAGTCAAATGGACTACAATGATGCAAAAAATTAAGATGTCCTGGTCTCCTGAACAGATTAACTGCCCAAAAACGCATTTGTGTTGTTCCCAGACCATCGAGGTAGCGGTAATACATCGAGATAGTTCCCACGCGTCCCAAACATCTAACCTTCTGATATATTGATTTGTTGATACACTTTAATGATTCTGGACAGCGACCTAATGGCTAGTTGGCGAAAATCAGTTCTGCTACGCAGCTAGTCACAGAACTGTGATGCACGTGCAATATCTAATTATAGCAGATTTTTTGAGAGCTTATGAAACAATGAACAGGAACTGCCGCAATCACAACATAAATCCCAACAGGATGACGTGGGAACAAATTTACGTTAACACATTTTCGAGGTAGCTCCACTGATGCCCACCCGTGAAACTGCTGTCTGCAACATAATTGAATTTAGACCGGTCTAAAATTTTGTTGTCTGGTGAAGGGATAGTCCAAAAATAATGGTGCAGTTGGCAGGCATGTGACGAGCACTGACTTTCTAATACTCGAATAATACTTGAGTATTTCAGATTTGTTACTTGTACTTATGAGTACTGAGTACTAAACTGGTTACAGCACTTAAGTAGTACTCGAGTAGTACTTAAGTAGTCTTGAGTATTTATGAGTACTAGAATAACATGCAATATACACCGAAATTTTAACAAGTTACGTTTTGTGTTTAATATGGTTTATTGCTCAACAAGAAATCCTGCTAAGCTAAATGAATATGTTTATGTAGGACTTAGCAATCACACTGATGTTGCAAATGAATGCTGATTTTTGCAGTATTAGATTTTATTAAACCATGGGTGGATCTAGAGGGGGGGTCGGGGGTCCGGACCCCCCTGGCATTGGCCGAAAATTGAAATTTGACTATATAAATTTAGTGTAACATTACATATTTACTACATTTTAAGCCGTAACTTGGGCTTGGACCCCCCCTGGAAAAATTTTTGGGCTTGGACCCCCCCTGGAAAACAATCCTGGATCCGCCCTTGTAAACAGTATTAAATCTCTCTCTCTTTTGTAAGAAATTACATGAACAAGCTGAGAATAAACTTGAGTTCATTTTCTGGTATTGACTAACTAAAAGGTATACAATTTTAATACAGGTTAGCATCTATGATAGACTAACAAAATATCCCTTTATCAAACAGCAGAATTTTGGACCATTCCAAGTTCAAAGATGTTGCAGACAACAATTTCAAGTGAATGAAATTAAACTTTTTTTGGTCTTTTTACAAAGAAAACATTGTGGGAAATTAAGAAATTGCTTGTCACAAGCAATTTCTTCATTTTCCACAATGTTTTCAAGTCATTATCTAAAAGGGTGTCAAAAGGCGTCAATGTGTGGTAATGGGATATATAGCCAAACAATACATAACAAAGGATTAGTGTATCATAATTGCCTAAAGGTGTGAATTGTGTCATTGATAATCCTTTCCTAAATGGCTAAAGTTGAGGTTGGTCTAATTTGAAAGCTGATGCAGATGACAAAATGGGTAATGAGAAAGATTGGATTTGTGTACATTATAGCTTGGAAAATATTGAGACAAAAGGATAAAATACTGATAATCAGCATTTTCTTCATTTTCCTCAATGTTTCCAAAACATTTTCTTATAGGTTTGGGAAAGGGTTAACACAGGTACAGGGCTTTTTCCAGAGATTTTGGGAAGGGGACATCCCAGTTGGTCTAATCCCATTTGGTCTAAAATTCAAATTTCCCATTTCGTCTAAAACCCTTATTTCAACAAATTCCCATTTCTTCTACAAATATTTTCTCAGTTTATCCAATATGGATTCCTTTATGCATGCATTAGGCATATAGATCAATATTTTTTAATAACGTCTTTTTATTTAAGATTTTAGAACATGAAACAAGGTCTGAAAAAGTATTAGACGAAATGGGAATTTTTCGTCTAATCCAATATTTTTATATATTAGACGAAATGGGATTAGACCAACTGGGATGTAACCTTTGGGAAAAGGCCCCTGACCTGAAATTGGGAAATTTTTTATCGACAAAACTGTGAATTTGGGAAAATATAAAAACTACAAAACAAGAGCTGTCCGAAGACAGCGCGCTCGACTTTCTAAGTTGCTTAGTATAAAGGGGGCATAACTCCAAATAGAGTGGTCCCAGGGTCATGGGCCCTGATAGTAAGGTAAAGGGTGTGATGGTGAATAAGTATTCCAAGTTTGGGTTGAATCCCTTTGATAGTATGGAAGTTATTGATGTTTGAAAAAACTTTAACCTTGGTTGCAACGCCAACGCCGACGCCAACGCCAACGCCGACGCCCGGGTGACAGTATAAGCTCTCATTTTCTTCGAAAAGTCGAGCTAAAAACTTAATACTTTTATCATTCAGAACAATTACAGCATATCAGATGCTTAAATGTCTAAATTTCTGGTCTGCCAAGCTCTAAATTCTTAAAAGAGTTCATTCAATATTGTATTTGGTTGGTCTGGCAAGATCTTTCAGGGATTGTTTGGGGGATTTTTTGTCTGGATTGGGAAAAAATTAGGACCTATAATGGATTGGGAATGGGGCCGTTTTTCGGCCCTAATTTAATAGGCAAAAATGCCCTGAGGTAAAACTGTAAAATATGGCTGGTATACTGAATGTGGCCCATGCATTTGTATTCTGATTGAATCATTAGTTCTTTTGAAATATGTTTTCTTATATAAAGTACTCAAAAAGATTCATGAGTACTAGAGCTGGGACGAGTACTCGAGTACCCGGGTATCGGGTCGGGTAACACTTGTATCCGGGTAATAAATTGTTACCCGATACCCGGTTTCGCACATTGACTAATTAGAGTAAAAAATCTTTTAATGATATTTATGCGTTTTTAATCGTGGTTCAACATTTCACTCGATTATGAAGTGGAAGTAGACCATCCAAACAGTTTGAAATGGTTACATCCATGTCTATTACGGACACTTTAGAGGTGGAAAAATGATAGAAAATATAGGGAAGAGTAGCATTTCGTTCTTTAAGCAACCCTAATATTTAGCAAGTGCCATGAACTTGAACTATACATTCACGTTATGGGACCGAAATTTCTTTATTCCAGCTTATTCAAGCTATAGCTACGAGGTATTTACATTTTCCCCATGTTTTTCTTTCGTAAGATATGTTTGCGAAAGTTTGACCAGTCTTTTTTTGGTCGCAGAATAGTACAAAAACATCTACGTATTTCAAATATTGCATAAATTTAGTCTTCTCTTTGTCTTAAAGCAGACTAAAGAATTGCCAAACTTCGCTTTTTGAAGAAAATTTGGACGAAGCGTGGTTGTTTGAAGCTATGCTTAGCAAACAGGTATCAGGATGAAAAATATCTTTAGATGACCATAATGGCATTGGTGTTTTTAATAATCGGGTACTCGAGTACCCGCGGGTAATACGACAACGGGTACCCGGGTACAAAATTTCTACCCGTCCCAGCTCTGATGAGTACTAAGTACTGAAGGGTCAGTACCTGAGTAAGTATGAGTACTCATTTTCCCCATTGACCCGGTCGGCACAATTCTTTCAGCCAATCAAAAACGTCGTCAGCGGACCTGCACTCATTCGGTGGAGGTGAAAGCTTCGGTCTTTTTCGTTGAAGCATAACCAACTTTCAGCATTAATATCTCGACGACTACGCCTGATTATTAACAAGAGTGCCATGGTCACAATATACGCCGCCACTTATAAAACTTGAGACAAAAAAATGACATTGACAAGGACTTATAAATATTCACACAAAAACCTGTAAAAAGTTGTGTTCACAAAAAGGGTTTTATAAATATCCAGTCAAAAACCTGGAAGGAATTACGTTCATGAGGCTGAAATATCATTAAGCCCCAGAGACTAAGGTTGTAGGGGGCATAACTCTGGCAAAAATCAATGTACCATAAAATCCTTAATTCATGCACATCTACCAATTAAGGTAATAACATCCACCAAGTTTCATTAGGATTCAGTCAGAATCTTAGAAGAAGTTGTGTTGTCAAGGCTGCAATTTCAATCAGCCCCAGAGACTAAGTTTTAAGGGGGCATAACTGTGGAAAAAATCAATGAACCATAAAATTCTTCCTACATGCACATCTACTAATTGAGGTGATAACATTGACCAATTGTCATTAATATCCAGCCATAAACTTAGGAGGAATTGCGTTGACAAGGCTGCAATTTCAATAAGCCCCAGAGACTAAGTTTTCATGGGGCATAACTCCGGCAAAAATCAATGTACCATAAAATCCTTCCTTCATGCACATCTACCAATTGAGGTGATAACATTGACCAAGTTTCATTAAGATCTAGCCAGAAACTTAGGAGGAGTTGCGTTGACAAGGCTGCAATTTCAATAAGCCCCAGAGACTAAGTTTTAAAGGGGCATAACTCTGACAAAAATCAATGAACCATAAAATCCTTCCTTCATGCACATCTACCAATTGAGGTAATAACATTGACCAAGTTTCATTAAGATCCAGCTAGAAACTTAGGAGGAGTTGCGTTGACAAGGCTGCAACTTCAATAAGCCCCAGAGACTAAGTTTTTAAGGGGCATAACTCCGGCAAAAATCAACGAATCATAAAATCCTTCCTTCATGCACATCTACCAATTGAGGTGATAACATTGACCAAGTTTCAAGAAGATCCAGCCAGAAACTTAGGAGGAGTTGCGTTGACAAGAAAAGTGGACGTACGTACGGACGGACGGATGGACGGACGGACGGACGGATGGACGGACGGACGGACAGACGGAGAAGATGACGCCAATATACGTCCGCCTCCGGCGGCGTATAAAAATGCGTTGGTAGTTAGAAAGTTTAAATCACATTCTCTAAAGAAAGAGTTTTGTTTATGAATTTTAACGATGGATTTTTGAAATAATCTGCCTCAAAGTTGGTATCCCGTAACGATAAAGACCGAGGTTGTACCCTCGATGAAAAAATGAAAGTGAGGCTATGACGTCATCCCGACTGATTCTATGAGTACTGAGTACCAGTGAGTACGGGAAAAGTGGTACTTGTACTCATAATACTTAAGTACGAGTATGAGTATCACTTGCCTGGCAGTTGGTAGGGACTAAACTAAAGGATCCCAGCTGCAAGAAATATCCTTTCTGACATTTGTCTCAGGAGTGATTATTTGAGTTACACTAGAGTAACGGAGTCTAATGTCGACCCATGTCAATTATCGACCCCTTTTCTAGTTTAATTGGTTTTGTGAGAATAGCAATTGATTCCCAGAAAAAGTAGTACATGGGATGAATATTATGTCATATTATCGTCATTTTAATTGCACAAGCTTTCTCCTAAGGGTTGGTTAGCGGGCCTGTTAGACATTTTTATCTGGGCAGTCCAAACTGTATTTTCTGAAAATTGTGCTGTTACGAGCGCCCATAAGGAGGGTGGTGTGTTTCATTTTATCACTGGTGTTCAATCTTTTGTATTCTGATCGGGTTTTGAGCATTTATTATGAATATGATATCAGAAATAAAATCTAAAACTGTTTAAGCGTCCTTCTTACGATAGCGATCGGATCTGCAGGGGGGTCGCCAATAGCAGATGAAATCTCTTCACTCTGCAATTATCGACCCCCACGTATCATAATTGCTATTTTACAAGAACTAAATAAATTTCGCATGCAACACAATGAAGCGCAACTGTAATATAACTAGATTAGCTATTTAGATCTTGATTAGATAAAAAAAAAAATCTGACAAAAATGAAAAAAACTTTTCGGTTCACACTAGAGTAAAGAGGGGTATTTTCGACACCTTAAGACGAAATGAGCAAAAAAAAGTTGTGGCAAAATATTCCGGAGAATAAACATTTATCAAAACGGAAGTTGGCTTGATTTTTTTCATTTACAAAAAACGCCGCCCGAATACGATATTGTCGTTGTCGTCTTTTTTCCCATTAAATCATGGGACCCATCGTAGTATAAATTCGACACCTTGCGGGTAAATTCGACACCCCAAGAATTTGTGTATGAAAATAATCAGAAAACGATGTAAATATCTCTTATAAACATGAATATATTGATTACGACGATGCACTTGATTTTTCTTCATTGAGATTTTCATTCCCACCCACGATTCGGAGACAGAGAGATCAATTTGCGAAATGTGATTTTTTTTAAATGTTCATCCGCGCAGTCATTCCTAAACCACAAATATTCCCTTAAAGCACCTACGTAATATTCCTTCTTCATTTAAAACACCGCGGTCGCCAAACAACGATGTTTTGTTTAGGAAGTTAATTGTCTCCTCGAATGAAATGTAAAAGTAATACCTTTTCGCTGAAATATTCCAATTAATGGTTCAATTAATCCATGACCAAATTAATCTTAACGTAACATGCGCAGCCCGAAATTTCAACAACTGTTCCCTTTTAAGTACTGTATGGGAATGAGACTATTTCTATTTTCGGAAACTGTTCAATAACAGGTGTTCCATGCGCGGCTGAGCGGCTTTGTTTGATGTTTTAAACTCTCCCTCAGACGGTTAGTGGTATGACGATTGTATGACGTCATTTTGTACCGACAAAGGAATGAGAAATCAGCACGTGAATATCCCTGTCAATCAAGCATATAAATAATCGAATGGGTGGAGACTGACAAACTGTTCCGACCAATCAATTAAACACAGTTTGCTCAGTAGATTTACAAGGCGGTGCCACATGAATTAAAAGAACCGCATTCGGGTGTTTTGATAGTCGCTAAATAAGGAATTTGTGCACCTTCAAACAAAGGTCAAATTTTTAAGTGATATTTAATTTTCATGAGTTGGATTGTTAACTTTTGTGGTGGAATTAATAAGGATGTTTCTTACAAAGTAAGACTCGCTTTATTTAATATATTCATCTACTACAGTCGAGAACTTTGACTGACCTCAGAATATGAATCTTATGGAAAAGTTTACCGCGTGAAACGTTTCATATGCAAATTGATATGGGATTTGTTAATAATATGTATATTTAGATCAAAATTGTTTGTTGGTTGATGAAAAAGGCATCAACGCCATTTCTACTGTTCAAAATAAGCGCAACAACCAAACTGTTGTCTGTTTCTGTCGATGTAGGAACATTCAAATTCAAACAATTAATCACGTTTTACGGCATGTCGAATTTATATGCTCTTGAAATATTTTGTCGTATAAATTCGACACCCTTTCTCAAGTTGAAAATAAAACGGAGAGATGCTTTTTATCAAATAATTTATGAAAATATATACATTTCCGGCATAGTATTGAAACATTTATCATATAAAAATGATTTTCATAATTTTTCATATTATGTCTTTGTTTAGATCCACTTTCTTACGATAATCTGTAACGGTCATTTTTGCTCATCAGAAAATTCGACGACCTTTTTCTTCCGTGATTTTTTCGGGTAAAGGGTGGGTGTTTGGAGGACATGAAATATTTTTATACGTCAGTTATTGCCCCGACATAAGGTTTTCAATATTAGAATGCTATTATCACGATTTTTGTGTCATGTATCGTAAAAATTATAAAAGGGTGTCGAATTTTGACGACTGTCGAATTTACCCGACATTACTCTATGTGTGATGTAGGCATTTATCATTATGGCCGCCAGACGCTCGACTGTTTTAAAATGGGACTAGTTTGCTATCAATTAACTTTCTGTCACTAGTATATCTCTAGTTACGCTTCCGAGAGACATAACTGTTCGATTCAAAAGCATAATATCGTATTTATTTAAACCTGAGCTCTCTTTTTTTAAAAAAAATCATAAATGGGTCGATAATTGCATCTCTGGGTCGATAATTACAGAGTCTGGTAACCTAATATATCAGTAAATAGAACCTAGTAAGCACCTTGTTACGCAGCATATTATTGGATATTTCTGACCAATGAAAGTTCTAGTTTCATTTAGCAATTTGAATCAGGGCAAACGTCACACACTTTTGAAGCTAATTCAAATATACAGTACCCTTAAAGGGTCGATAATTGCCGACGTTACTCTAGTTTTGCACTACAAGTCATTGATTTTGATTAAGCATCAGAACTATTATTAGTTGAGTTATGATAGTTTTGCACCTCAAAACTATTGCAAGTTTCAGTTTGTCTGCATTTTTGTCCTTTTCCACAATGTTTTGTGAAAAAAGGGCATGATTGTGCGTGTAACGTCGAATCTCATTGCTAAATATTTGGACTCTATTCACTGCCCTATTAACTTAATACAGACTCCCATTAGATCTGTCTATTGTCATAGACATGCTCAAACAAAATATATGAAAATAGCAACCTGAAGGTATCCACGCTGTCAATCCGGAACCGGTCGATCGTCACGTGATATCAACAAATCCTTCGGTAAATATCGGAATGGTTACGGATTTTACCGAACAGCGAGTACTTGTACGGTATCCTGATTAGGCCACGACTCACTTAGCCTGGCTTCAGTCGTCAATATACAATTTGGTCAATAAGATAGCGCATAAAAAATCAATACCCGTTAGATATCGCGGCATCCGTTTTTGATCGTGTTGATATTGACAAGCACGGTATTTTCCAATGATAAGCCTATAAACCGATTGATCTATTTTTAGACGTATAACCTATTTAAAGCCTGTCGTTTTAAAACGAGGCTCGATACTATAATGGAATGAATTACGTTTGAAATATTGAGAGATAATTAAATTTCTGCAAATTCTAGCATTTTCTCATTATTTTCCAAGAATGTTTCCAATGTGCTTCTTTAGTTTTGGTTGTCAAAATCACATATTCATTGTCAGGTAAAATTTGGTTTTGCACGGATGAATAGATTTTTAAGAATGCAATTGGGGGACAATGGTTTTTATGTGAGCCATGGCAAATCCAATGCGGATAGATTAACCATTCCCAAACTGCATATATTTTTTTCTGTAACAATTACAAAAAAAGTTTTTAAGGAACAAGCACGACTTTTGTTTGGTTTATATCGACACAAAATGATTGTTTTAAAGCTCAACAGTGAACTACCCTAAAGCTTGGATGGAACCCTTGCAAACGATTTTTATTCTGTCTTCTTCTTTTCCTTTTTATTTATTTTCTTTTATTCGAACATAAATTCGTTTAACTATTAAATTCCTTCAAACTTACAACCGTAGGAGAAATTAATGTTGTTTGAAATTCTATTATAGGCCCTACATGAAAAACAATGAAAAATGTTATGTTCCATTTCTTACTATTGTCTGATACAAAATGTAAAAAAAATGGTCGAGAGAAAAATGAAAAATTATTATGACGCAATTTGACAAATAGTTAATAAATATTTCGAGAAATGGGTGTTTTTTTATGTAAAAACTAACTCATCAATGGGCCATTTAAACTATTTAATCATTTCCCGAACATGACCTTTCCAATAGAAAAGGCTGGGAAGATATTTCGATACTAACAGTTTTCTCCTTTTGTTTGAGTATTTTCTTGCATTATTTTAAACAAATCCTACCTTTATCATCACAAATTTTGTCGCCTGCAAGCATCTTCTAAAATGGGAGTCTAAATTGCGGTCGTTTGTTAAGGTGTAAATTGGTGGATAAGATAACAGACTGATAAGAAGAGGTGTTATATGTGTTATTGTCTACTGTAAGTGTGTCACACTAACGCATTCCCACATATTGACGCCTTTGACACCCGACATGATAAAGCTTTTTGAAAACATTGTGGACAATGAAGAAATTGCTTGTGGCACATAACTTCTTAATTTCTCGCAATTTTTTCTCCAAAAAGAAAAAAAAGTTACATATCATTAAATGATTTACTTGAAAATGTCGTCTGCAACATCTAGAATTTAGACAAGATTGAAACTTTGTTTTCTGGTTATTAGTCAGCCCTTCGACTGCTCCAATTTGAAAACGCTGCAAAACCAGAAACTGTTGTTGATAAAGATGGCATTTGTACACAGAAAGAAAATATTGAGATGAAAGGAGAAAACTGATGGTAATATTAAGTTTATGCTTTTTTTCTTCTTTTTTTAGATCACCCGTTTCCATTATGGTCTTTTTCGGGAAAGGGCAAACCCTTTCTCAAACAAGACCTGGTTTCAACGTGTTTAATTGAAAAGGCTTGTGGAAACATTAAAGCGAAAGAAGAAATGTTGATAAACTGCAATTTCCCCTTTTGCCTCAGTTTTTTCTCAGCTTCTTGGTTCACAAATCCTTTTCTGTTCAACATCCCTTTCGGCAGCATTCAAAATAAAGCGGTCAAAATGTTTGCCGTTTTTAAAAGGGTTAAGCGACCGACACCGTAGGATTTATAGCCAACCGTTTAACCCTTAGCAATAACAGTTTACCAAAAAGATATAAAATCCAATAATTGCTGAATTGTGCAATATTTGTTAGCCTAATTAGAATTATCTTGAAAAAGACGGGTACCCGATTTCCATGAAGAAATACGGGTACCAGTCTGGTCCATGGGGATTTCTGTTACTAAATATAGCACTAGATAATTATCTGGACGAGTTACCGTTCGTGAAATTACCCCCAAAAATTGTGAAAAAAGCAGATGGCGCTTTTGCTTGACCCCAGACTGATCTTTGGACCGGAGAAAGTAAAGGAGGGAAAAATGATCAGTCTGGAACCCAGTCTACGACTCACTGTGAACTCAATTTATGGAAAACGTATGTAGCTCTGCATACTTACTAAAGGATGGTTTGCATTTTAGACTGTTTTCATATTGAACATTTCACAATTGGGTGCAGTAAATTGAAATAAATAAATAAATAATTTATAAATAAGTCTGAACATTATGTTTTCTGTTCTGTTATTTTCTCTGTTGACCAAGAAGGTGTAGGCTACACTTAAGCTCTTAACCAACCAGAATACAGGAAAGCCTACAAGACCAGACCAGATCAGACTAGTGGTACTAAAGGAGCTAAGCCATGAACTAGTAGAAAGTATAGGACTAACGTACCTCTCTTTTTCAGAGGGTCACTCTCTATGTACAGTCACCATTCCCCGTGACTGGACCAGGGCAAATGTATGCCAAATTTACAGGAAAGGAGACACCAATGACCCGGTAAACTACCGGACAATCTTCCTGACGTGCATCCGCTGCAAAACCTTGGAACACATTGTAGCTTCTCACCTCCCTGCCTTTCTCTCATCTCAAACATTCTATATAGATGCGAACTACAGCCTGGCTTTCGGGAGAGATGTTCATGAATGTGAGACACAGCTTATCGAGCTCACTAACTGTCTCTCCAGAAATGTCCCTGCTGGGAAGCAACTGACCTGGTACACGCGAAGCAAACATCCAATCATGCACAAGTATTATCTCCATGACCAGGCATTAAAAGCTGTTCAACATGCAAGATACCTCGGCATTGAATTATCTTCAGACCTGAACCTCTCGACTCATGTCACGAGAATTACTGCAACTCGAAATAGGCCCCCTTGCTTCCTTAAACGAAACATTACCACTAAGAAGGAGAGAGTCAGAGAATTGACATATGTGTATCCGGCCCTGCAACAGTTGGAATATGCTTCCACTGCGTGGATCCCCTACACCAAAACCAATATTATAAAGAAGGAACAGGTCCAGAGAAGAGCCATCGGATGGGTCAAGCACAAGCATGGTTATTCCCCTCCTTCAATTGTTACAGCCGTGCGGGGTGATCTAGGGCGGAGACCTTTTGAACATTGCAGAATTGACGCAAGACTTATTATGTTTTTTCCGAATATATCACAACTTAGTTGCAATTTAACTTCCATCATAAATCTATGCACCATCAAGATTAATTAGAAATATGTACCCTCCATCTCTCTCTAAGACAAATCCAGCTTAACTGTGATGGCATCAAAAATCATTCTATCCTCACTCTATTGGCCTTTTGAATCAGTTGCCCTGTCATAATGCCACATTCTCTGATTTTGATTTGTTTAAGAAAGCTGTGGTAAGTTTTCAATATTGGTTTGAAGATGATTGTTTTCAACCAGATCTTTTACTCCACCCTCACTTGCTAGCATATTTAACCAATACTTCTACTTTTATACTCTCTCACTTGTCGGAATTGTCAGACATTTTATTCCTTTCAATTTATAATTTCATTCCTAGGTAAACGTTCCAGTCTGTAACACTTGAAAGTGGAGTGAATAGTATCCAGAGATATCAGCAATAAATCTCATTTCAACTGAATAACCTGACGCATACCTGAAGGATCTTTGACCAGTCACTAGTTTCTGTACATCTTTATAACATGTCATTAGCAAATGTATGTACATGTATCATTAATATCAATTTCAGATATAATTTCTATGATGGATGTATGGGTGGATGGCTGTTTATTGTTTAATCGAGTTTAAAAACGGTTTCTGGCTCAATTCGGATAAAATAGACCTTTTCATATTACGTTTAATATCGTGCCATTTTTACTCGGAAGCCTCTTGCTGCAAGCGCGATGTTAGACTGGCTATCAACCCTGATACTACTTTGTGTTCACTAATGCAGGAATTAGTTACCCGAGCCGCGTTCTTTAGTGCGAGATTTCTTGAGATATCTTGAGATTTCTTAAGATGATTTAGGATAAAGCGCTCTTTTGAGCAAGATTTTTAAGACGATCACTGCGAGCCGCCATTGTTCTATACTTCTTTCGGAACCCCTCGGTAAATTCTGTAGAATCTAAATGGGAGAGAATTGACCGAGTTGTTCCGAATGCTTCATGATTCATAAACCGCGGAGTTCCGAATGATCCATACTTCATACAAATGACGTCATGATGACGTCATTTGTATGAAGTATGGAACATTCGGAACATCTCGCTTATAATCTCGGTCTCAAAGCCGCTGTATCAAAACATCTTAAGAAATCTTAAAAAAATCTCGCTCTAAAGAACGCGCCTTAGGACTTATCACCATTCACCAGCCTAAGATCTCACGTGCGATAAAGGGGTCCGGATAGAAATTGGTACTGTATTAAAGGTAGCTTAAAAGGGTCTATTATGTAAAGGAATTAGTGGCATAGCTGCGTTTACGCACGAACGCACGTGCGTTCAAATTGGCGCCGCAAGTATGGGTATGGTGCAAAAATTCTTGGTTATTTTTTTTGTAAGAAATGAACGAAAATTAAAAAAAGGCGCACAATATTACATGATAGTACATAGCCATTAAAAGGCCCAGTTACGCTCCTGGGAGTGTTCACTTACATTGATGCAATATGAAAGCTGTGTTACTTGCAATAATAGACCTTGACAGGTCATTCTGAATAGGTCTAAACTTGAAGACTTCTGTGATAGGTTATGGTCGGTGGTACTGAAAAGAGCGACTCTTTCTGGTTCTAGTCGGCCTAGCTACATAACTGGAAAATTGTTCTTTATCGATTTCGACTAAGTTGTTTTTGAATTTGAAGAAATTGGATAGACTGGAGTTGAATGTTTGTGTTATAAGGTGTGCGTTTTACCGTATTTAGGTTATCGAACATATCTCCAACATTATAGGCGGGGAATCTTGTTTACATTTTCGAGGTTGTTTTATCTATTCTCTCAATATATGACGGATTTTAAAAAATGCAACAGAAAACAGGCAGGAAAACACCAGAGATTTCCTGAATGCTAAGGATTTTTTTTAAACTGCACCTATTGAAAGTATTGTTCATAATACGAACCAAATAGTGGGTTGTCAATGATTTTTTATCAAGTGTCAAAGATTCAGCAGAATCCAGAAAATTCCTGGCCTTTGACCTATTCTCTGCTTTAAACCATTTTCAAATCGGGCATGAATGCATTTACACAATCATCGAAGATTTTCTGCAATTGTTGTTGTTGTTGTGTCATGTGATTTCCCGCTGTGAACATTACTAGTCGTGTGTCATTTCCTACAAGTCCAAGTCATCGCCGTGCGTTGGACCTTTTCAAAGCACCAGATGCTATTATGATACCGGGTATATGGGTTTCAGATGCGAGAGGCATGTCGCTGCTTTCCGACAAAAAACCTCGTAATTGAAGCTTAAAACAATCTGTAGTTACGATGTTTTGTTTCATAATTCAATAACATTGGGCATATTGGTCAAATCAGATTCGTGTACGTCATTTTGTCTCGGATCAAGGATTTCTGTGAAGGGAGAGGGGGGAGGGGGGGGTGGGTGGGCGTCGAATATACAGATAAGAGGGTTCATTTTGCCAGAATTACACAATTTTGACTGAATTTCTGCATAAAAAAAGAAAGAATCAGGCTACAGACGGGGTTTCGTTGGAGCCCCCGACAGCCCCCTCTTGGATACGCCACATAACTCTTTTTACTGAAGGGCAAAGTACAATTTATGTAAGAAGAAAGCCTTGTGTTGTTCCGATGGTTTGAAGTGCACATTCATTGTTTTCGACCTGTAGCTGTTACCGATGATGTTTACACCAATAAAATTTGACGATTCTACTGCACCATACATTTAACAACGAAATTGATGGTAATGGGTGCGTTCAGGGTTCTCCCATCGGTAACCGAGTGTATTTATCGTCGGCTACCGATGGTACCATCGGTAGCCGATGGCGCCGTCGGCAACCAACAAATTCTGAACGAAAATTGTACCGATCGGTAAAAAAGGCGGATAATCAATTGCAAAGAACGTATTCTCCCCGCAGAGTGATCGTTCGTTTTCAAAAATTATGAATAAAAAGATATTTTCAAAAATGAATGGCTAAATAAAATAACTGTAGCTTCAACTATTACAACAAATTCTATCAAGAACGGTTAGAATGCTATTTGCTTGTTATTGAAGAAAATACATGATAAGGATCGCCGCAGTTGGATTGTTATCCGCCATCTTACTGTAATGAAAACGAGGCTACCGATGCTACCCGACTTGTCTACTCTCGGGACAATTGGTTACCAACAAAATATCCATCGGTATGCCGACGGTTACCGATGGCTACCGATGGTTACCAACGGCACCAATGGCTACCGATGGGAGAACCCTGAACGCACCCAATGTTAAAGACGTTTTCGGAAGTTGTTAGTGCGCAACTTTGTGCGCATTGAAGCGCTTGGTATTTGTCAAAAGGAGTGACACCGGCGTAAATTTTCCCTTCTTTAGCCTATGTTAAAATGGTCAACTTACCGCTGTCACAGCACCTTCCACAACATTCGCGGACACTCGTGACTTGGGTTGCTTCATCTACTGCCTCTATACTCTCTTTTTATGGCGGTTTCAATATAGGTTGAGAAGGAAAATCTGAAAATATCCAACAAAGAACATGACCACTATTTACTTTCACTTGGCTGTTTTCCGCCAAACTACATACACATTTTTGGGAAGTATCCGCAGAAAGTAGTCCTGTGAATAATGCAAAAAATATGCTATAAAACCAAAGAGCAGATGCAAAAATACTAAATTATCAAAGAAAACAGTACTTAAACTATTGTTTAACACTCCAAACAGCCCTCTGCATGCAGAGACAAAAAATTTCTTGGACTATTTTCTATTGTACAACGACCCGGGAGCAAACAGTAGACTGGGGTCACTCCAAAACTAGCCATATTTATTTCGGATGGTTTGCCGATAACTTGCGGAATCGAAAGCCTATGTTATGAACACTCAAAATGATTGTCTCTGCCTTTTAAACGTTTCACTTCACAGTAACACATGTAAACCTCTGCAGTATAAGGCCTTTGAAAACATTGCGGGAAAAGGAGAAAATGCACAAAGCATGCAATTTCACCCTAGCCATATTTTCGGATGGTTTGCCGATAACTTGCAGAATCCAAAGCCTTTGTTATGAACACTCAAAAGAATTGTCTCTGCCTTTTGAACCTTTTCTTCACAGCAACACCTGTTAACCTCTGCAATAGAAGGCATTTGAAAACATTGCGGAAAAAGGATAAATTGCACAAAACATGCATTTCCCCCTTTCCCGCAATGTTTTCTACTGTAAGTAAGTCACTTAGAACATTTTCATTCAAACTTGTAAGCCCTGTGTATGTACATTCATTTGATATTCCCCCTTTTCAAGAAATTGGGTGTTTGGAGTAGGTTATTTTAGTTTGTAATGGTATCCCTGTTTTGATGCACCACAATAATTCATTAGAATTAGCAATTTGAATGCTGTAGCAGGAGGAGAAGATGATGATCATGACGACGAAGATGACACAGGACAAAGAAGAAGAAGAAGGAAAAGCAAAAGAAGAAGAGTAAGAAAAAGGAGAGGAAAGAGAAAAATGAAAAAGAAGAAATAGGAGAAGGAAAAGAAGAAGGTGGATGAAGAGAAATAGAAGACGAGGAAGAAGAAGGCTTCTTTATCCTCTTCCTCTTCCTCCTCCTCCTCCTCCTCCCCCTCCTCCTCCTCCTCCTCCTCCTCCTCCTCCTCCTCCTCCTCCTCCTCCTCCTCCTCCTCCTCCTCCTCCTCCTCCTCCTCCTCCTCCTCCTCCTCCTCCTCCTCCTCCTCCTCCTCCTTTTTTCTTCTCCTTTTTCTTCTCCTTTTTCTTTTTTTTTTCTTCTTCTTCTTCTTCTTCTTCTTCTTCTTCTTCTTCTTCTTCTTCTTCTTCTTCTTCTTCTTCTTCTTCTTCTTCTTCTTTTTCCACCTCTTTCTTCTTCTTCTTTTCTTCTTCTTCTTCTTTTTCTTCTTCTTCTTCTTCATATTCTTCTTCTTCTTCTTTTTCCCCCTCTTTCTTTTTCTTCTTCTTCTTTTTCTTCTTCTTCTTCTTTTTCTTCTTCTTCTTTTTCCCCCTCTTTCTTCTTCTTTTTCTTCTTCTTCTTTTTCTTCTTCTTCTTCTTCTTCTTTTTCTTCTTCTTCTTCGTCTTCTTCTTCTTCTTCTTCTTTCCATTGAATGTCCATTTATTTTCTATGATAATGGCCAGTTTAATGGTGTATTGAAAAATGAAGATCGGGTACTTCAGGAACTGTCTGCACATGCCCCCAGAAAGAATTTTTATACTTTCTTTAAGGCCCGGTCCCACTGCACTTTCGGATGCAAAGAGGATATAAAACGTACAAAAAATCTTGCTTTCCGTTAGACGTCTCTTGTCATCCGTTGGAAGTCTCTTGCCATCCGATGTGTACTTATTGCATACGTTTAATCCAACGGGCATCCGTTAACCGTAATTTCATCCGTGCAAGAAGTTTTGGGCTGCCCAAAACTTTTAGAACGGATGAACCTTCCGTCGTGTACGATATAAATCCGCAATATATACGAGCAACAGACGTTCTATGTCCGTTATCAGTCCGTTGTATCCTTTCTCCATCCTATAGGCATCCTTGAAACTCAAATCAACCGAAACTGAAAAGGGATTGATAGGGGAACGATAAGGTACACGGAACGTCTATACATCGTTTGCAGCACGGAAAAAGAAAGGATGTAAGCATATGCATCGCGTATATGAAGTATACAAAGGGAAAAAAGAGTTTTTATCTGGGATGTATTCCGTATATTTAGCTGACATCCGCTCCCATCCGCCAGGCTTCCCACGAATATCCGTTTAACATCCCCGCTTTATACTACTGACGTGCGCTCTTTTCCGTTATATTTTCGCATTATTCTAAAAACGGATGAAAACGGATGGTACCACTACCGAAATTTTGCTCGTCCGCTGTGTCCTTTTTGCATACGTTTTTGTCAATCTGCCAGTGGGACCGGGCCTTTAGTTAACGCTCACCGTACGTTAGGTTGACGTTCCGCTCTCGTTGAACCCATACGTGAAAGATACGCTGATGTACGCTACTCATAAGTCGGAATACGCAGTGACTTCGCTACTCATACGTTGACGTTACGCTTAAGAATTTTGTTTTGATAACCGTTGTTTGAACTTAAAATAACATCATACGCTGAAAAGTTGTGCGTATAGATAATTTTCCGAAATATACGATACGTTACTCATACGCTGGCTCTATGTACGCTGTAGTGTGACTGTGCCTTTAAAAGTTTTGTTTGTGCTGTGTCTAGAGACTCTCATGATTTCACACTTGCCAGCATCAGTTTATCATGTCGACAAAAGACAGAAAGTACCTACAACGGTCGTTAAAAATACATTATCCGAAAGCATTAAAATATGAATGCCATGCATTTCTCCTATAACCCATTACCAGACGACAAAAGTTGGGGTAGTCCAATTTGAAAGCCCCTGCAGACAAAATGGTCCAAAAAATGTTAAAAATTGTGAAAAATAAAGCCAAGAAAATATTGAGGCAAAGGGAGAAAATGCTGATTATCAGCATTTTCTTCTTTTGCCTCAATGTTTTCCCAAGCCTTTTCTATTAGGGACGTCAAAACCAGGTCTTGTTTGGGAAAGGGATAAACAATATGGGAAGATATGCCCCTACAAACAAACAGATTCAAGAATCAGTATTCAAATCGCGTAAGACGATTATTATATGTTAATATGATTTATTGCACTATATATGACCAAGTACATGGAGGTCGTAAACTTGTACCCTTTAAATATTTTCACCATTTAACCATTTCCCAAACAGCGTCGCCTTTTAACGCTGCTGTGTATTGCAGTTTCAGAGAATATTGAATAAAAGGGAGAAGATGCTGACAACCATATCCTTTCTTTTCGTCAATATTTTACACCTGAACACAGTTTTCATTCTGACAGTCAGATAAATTTTATGGTCTGTAAAATCTTTAAAATTTGACCAGCACAAATATTTCTAGGTAGAAAATATCGAAAAAATGTGCCGTCCATATATGACACCAATGTTTTACTTCCTTTCATGATACACTATTGAGAAGAATTAAAAATGCCATTCTCGGCCCAAAATTCACTAAAATCATCAGTAAAGTGCTATCTTTTACCGTTGAGAATATTTTTTATGCAATGTGACTAGTTCTTAAAACTCTGTGAATACAATGGATATGCTCTCTTAGAATTATACATTGAAGATAATTCCCAGTATTTACGGTCCTTTTGATCGTTTAGCCGCTATAATATAAAAGTACATGCAGGTCTGTTAATTATTATTCATTATATTCATACCCAAAAAAGAGCATACATGTATTTATTCTGTGTTCCAATGAAAAATAAAAAGATAGCATGTTATCGGCGAAGCACGACCATGGTCATTCAGTTACAAGAAGATTTATTTCGTTGTAATTGTATCCATGGTAAAACCTGAAGTCCGTAAGGTGAGTGTTGTGAAAAAACAACTGACGTCAGTAACGCACGGCGATGACTTGGACATGTAGGAAATGCCATCTTTTTCTTTATCAATATAGAAAAAACCTCATTTCTATAGACATAACCATTCCATATGTCTGATAAATTCATTAGGAAGGTGGTCCTCTCTACACGTAATTTTTAAAGAATGTTCATCTAGTATGTGAAGGAATCATGCTATAACTGCCGCGAATATTATATTGTAAATGGACACAAATGACGTTGGGGCGCATTTCGATGTACGAAAGTACTATGGCAACCATGATACTTTAACCAGTAAAGAAATTGGGCGTGAATCTTTATTGACTAGATGACTTCATTAACCCATTATCAAACGGCAACCTTTAAGGCTGGTCAAAATTCAAAGATGTTGCAGACGACAATTTCTAGTGAATGAAATTTAACATTTTTGGGGTCTTTTTACGTAGAAAACATTGGGGGAATTGAAGAAATTGCGTGTCACAAGCAATTTCTTCATTTTCTACCATGTTTTTCGAAGTCAAAAGGCGTCATTGTGTGGGAATGGGTTAACAAATGTTACAGACCCTGTTTCTTTCGAACTATTTTGTTTGATTATTAAGTCTGTGTAATAATACACCCATAGACAGTTCAACTGGTTATTATGGGTAGAATTAGATATTAATGCATTCTCAGCAATCAGTGCATCATCGCTGTCCTAAAATCTCCCACCGAACAAGTTGATCCCTAATAAATCTAGACAAAACAAACAAACAAAAAAATGTCCAGTACACGAAAAGTAGTTTTTTGACTATGTGATAAAAAAAAAAAAAAAAAAAAAAAAAAAAAAAAGTTATGTTTCGGTTAGTGCTGATCACCTTTAAAGTTGCTATAGCTGTCACGATTAAAGTTTTTCTGTTACCGAGTTCTTATCATCTGATGATATGGACAAAGTCTATTCCAACTGCATAAAACCAATAAAACCAGTGAAAGAATGGTACATTGGTACATTTTCCCTTTCTTGCAATGTATGTCAGTATGTCATGTTTACAATGTCAAGGGCGAGTCGAGATTATCCGAGTCCTGAGCGGTTATAAGCGAGCGTCTATGGAATCTATTTTTAAATCGAGTGGAATGACGTCAGAGAATAAACAGTTAAAAATCTAAAAATGTGAGATGTCTCTTTAAAAGGTACCTTTTGGGAAGTGTGTAGCAACCCTAAACAGTCGGCGAGGAAAGCACAGACTGATCAGGATCGCAACTGTTGACACTAAGTTGATACTCTGGATTTATATCTTTTTCCTATCACACTATATATTATTATCCAAATACGGATATCGTTGGCGCTTGCTAAATGTGACCTGCCTCTCGAAATATGGTCTTCTGTTGACTTCATAGAAGCACGCTTTTAGCATGACGTGTCAAGCAGAATCTGACCCTTTCCCAATTAAAACCTTGTTTTGATGTCATCATTAGAAGGGATTGAAAACACATTGAGGTAATAGGAGAAAATCTTGATAACAAGCAATTACCCCAGTTGCTTAGATATTTTCTCAGTTTTATTTAATTCAACAAATCCTATCTTAACGTTCATAGTTTGTCGTGTTTAAAACTTTCAAAATAGAATATCAAACTTATTGCCGTTTGGGAAAGAGTGAGGCATGACTATTAAAATAATTTCAGTTGGTTAACCCTTTCCCATACAAGACCTGCTTTGGACTTCCTTTTTGCAAAAACACAGGAAACATTATATTGAGACAAAAGAAAGGACTGCTAATTGTTAGCAGTCTCTCCTATTACCTAAATATTTTCTATGTCATATCGTGAATAATTCACATTTCCAATGTCATTGGTTATGCAGTCTTCAAACGATTTTAATTGAGAAGAGTGTTATGTTTTATCATTTAGGGAAAGAGTTGAACATTTATTCGTAACCAGGCACGTGCAGAAATCTCGTGAAAATCGGAATGTTTCAAATTTTTTACCCGTCGCACTAAAGAGGAACCTTCTGCAAAGTATAAAAGTATAGACAATATCCAGCCTGTGCGGACTGCGCAGACTGACAAGATTTGAGACTCATAACTCGTAGGTAATTTTCTGGGCCTCGAATAATTTCTCTATCTTGCTATGTGTTCATTTTCTAAATGCAATATCTAATTTACGTCTGCTTAGTATGAGTCGTTTCTCGAAATTGTGTTTTATGAACTTCCCGTGAATTCCCTTTTAGCGTGACGTGTCACTTTTATTAGATACCTTTGTATCACATGATCGCCCGACTATAAACGAATATTTACGGCTTTTGCAGGTCCCCGAAATATGTAATATATAAATCTATATATAGACACAATTGTAAACACCAAGCAAACTTTTGAGCGCCGGCGAAAGTTAGAATGTCAATATACATGCGCTTATTGTGGGTAAACAGAACATGTTTACTCGCTTGAAATACGGTGTTTCTGCATCTTTTTACTCATACTTTAATACTGTAAACCCTTTTTTGGCAAATTGGCAGGGTTTTTTTTACAGCTATTATGACTTTAATGACAGATGGTCCAGTTTTTTCCCATGGTAAGATTTTTTTTTTTTTCATTTTTTCTGAACTGAAATAGTGAAGTATTAGAAGTAAGAAAATGACTTGAAAAATATAGGTCACCATGTGAATTAAAAACTTGTTGGTTTTCAAAGGAGATTACCCTTGTCCAAAATTGCAAAAAATGGGGTGACATTTGAATACCAAGCCTACTGAAAAGGTGTTCAGAATGACTAGAAATACATAAATAAGGGGTTTTTGTACACTCTGAGTTTTATTCTATCCAAATAGGTAGTAATTTGGAAGTATTGAGTAATAATTTTGAAAGATTCGACAAAACACTATAAGAAAAGTAGCCGAAATTGCTCTTTTTAAATCTATACCATTTTTTTCCAAATTAAAAAATCCAGCGGTAAGAATTTTTTTATCTATTTGGTATAGACAAAGTGCATCGTCATACCTACAAAAATGAAAAAAGAAAAATGTATCAACCAATCGTTTTTTGGAGAAACAAGTAAAATTTGGTCGATCTTTTTTTTTTGGTAAAATTGTCCGAATTTCTTGCATGACTTTTTGTATTTAATATACATAAGTCTTCCCTGTAATGCACTTTAGATGTTACAAAGCATCGTTTTTCTTGACCATCTTAAGCAGTCTTGTTAATTAAGATACCACTTCGCTTCCTTTTTAGCGCTGACGCTGCATTTTGAATGCGTAGAAGACAGTGAACTGGTACCGTCCGAATACTATGCCACTTTGATTGACCAAAAAGAGAAACAAGAAATTACCAATAAAGGTTGGACCATTTTATTAACACAATTGAAAACTATTAAATCGTCATACTTTACTTCTCATACGTCTTACTGTCAGTTGAGAAAACATGAAAGAAATCTTTCCATTGGAGAAAACTCAACCAACTGTCCTTAAAGGAACAAAGAAATAAGTCTGAGCCGAAATAGAGTCAGAATTTGCTGACTTTAGCGATAATCCCATCGTGAAATTGATACAGACTACTAGACAATATATCATATGTTTTCGATAAGGACTCTTCAAGTTTAAAGCACAGAAACATTTGAGTTAACAGAGATATATTTTGAACATTTTTTTTTCATTTTTTAGCGAGCCGGGACTTTATGTCCGTGGAGCTAATGTCACAGCCCTAGTGTCGGCGTCGCGTCATTGTCGTGTCTTCAAAAACTTAAACCTGGTCTATATCTCAGGCACTTTTTGAGATATAGCCTTGATACTTCACACATGGATACCTCTTGCCAAGACCTTTCATTTTGGACCAAGACCTTTGATCTAGTGACATTGACCTTAGATTTTGACCTACTTTAAAAAAAACTTTAACCTGGCCTATATCATGCACTTATACAGATAGAGCCTTGATATTTCACGTATGGATACCTCTTGCAATGACCTTGACCTTGAGACCATGACCTTTGACACAGTGACCTTGACCTTTGACTTTGAACTCCTTTTTGTGACAAGCTCTGGTATAGGCGTGCTACGTTGTCCGCGGACAACTCTTGTTCAAAATTTTAAGAGTAGAGGAAATAAAAAAAAGAGCTAATTTTAGACAATCGCCCAAAATAAGTGAAACATAACAGAGAAAAATGTGTACTTTAAATCTTAACTTATCACTTTTATATATCGACTCAAACAAACCCAACGACCAATGCAATCGTTAATATACCACTTAAGGAATCAGGATGTAATTGTATGGGTAGGAATGGTATGTATAAGTGTGATTTATGTATGTGTACTTTTTAGCGAGCTGGGACTTTATGTCCGGAGAGCTAATGTCACAGCCCTAGTATCGGTGTCGGCGTCAGCATCGCGTCCCCTACCGCCCCGTCTCGTCTTCAAAAACTTTAACCTGGTCTATATCTCATGTACTATTAGATACAGTATGAGATGCAGCCTTCATACTTCACACATTGATACATCCTGCCAAGACTGTTTATTTGGGACCATGTTCATTGACCTAGTGACCTTGACATTGGAGTTTGACAATTTGAGTTTGACCTACTTTTAAAAAACTTTAAGCTGGCCTATATCTCAGGCACTATTATAGATAGAGCCTTGATATTTCACATATAGATACCTCATGCCATGACCTTGACCTTGAGACCATGGCCTGTGACCTAGTGACATTTGAACCTTTGACCCTGGGCTTCTTTTTTAGGGACAAGCTCTCGTATAGGCGAGCTACGGTGTCCTCGGACAACTCTTTTTATAACCATAACAGAACAGGAAAAATTATGATCAGAAGATTCTACGTTCTCCACGACAGCTGATTCTCTCGACAAATGTCAACAAACTGGAGGAATTCCACCATGTCTTCTATACAATACCGATCCTAAAAACCTTCGTCTTGCACTGAAATTTCTAGCTTAGCTAATTTGATCATGAATATTAATTAAGTCCCAATGTGCCCTGATTGAATGGAATGTTTTCGGTTTTATAAGTGGGTACTCCCTCTTTACTACCTACTTCATATTAACAATCTGTTTGGAAGTATTGTTATTTCTGCTGTATGTCAACATGACTGCATTGACTGGGAGTATACAGTTTACTTATAAGTGTTGGCAGTTACAGGCCTCCATACAAAGAAAAGGTTCCAGTCTATTTTTTCTTTTACCGGAAGTTGAAAATCGAACAAGCATGGCGGCTACTGGGCTGGCGGTAAACGCCGGTAATTTTAAAACCAATTATTTATTTGTCATTCTTTTTCACTTCTTTAAGATTCAATTATTTAATGACAAATATTGATAAATTTTACGTATTCCTGCTTTGTTCATGGAGCTCTTAATGTCCCCATATTGATCGTTGTTGGTCCAAATGATAACGAAAGTATAAAATAAAGAAGGAAAAAAAAAAAAAAAAAAAAAAAAAAATGAAGTCGATAAACTCGACTGAATCAGAATTTTTAAATCATGGCAGATGTCATCCTCATTGTTTTGTATCTTGTCAAATTAAGTTTCTAGGAGACGCATATAGAATCAGTCGGGATGACGTCATAGCCTCACTTTCATTTTTTCATCGAGGGTACAACCTCGGTCTTTATCGTTACGGGATACCAACTTTGAGGCAGATTATTTCAAAAATCCATCGTTAAAATTCATAAACAAAACTCTTTCTTTAAAGAATGTGATTTAAACTTTCTAACTACCAACGCATTTTTTAAAAATCAGGCGTAGTCGGCGAGATATTAATGCTGAAAGTTGGTTATGCTTCAACGAAAAAGACCGAAGCTTTCACCTCCACCGAATGAGTGCAGGTCCGCTGACGACGTTTTTGATTGGCTGAAAGAATTCAAGGGTCTTGCTACCAATTTTTGTTTAGGGCCAGGGGCCATTGAAATTGGGGAAAATAGCGACGTTTTACCTAAATTGGGAAAAACTAAAACAATTTTGTATTCATACTGTCACTCAGTTTCAGCTGCAAATTAGACTGTAGTGATGTAAAATGCATTTGTACATACTCTTGTTTAAGAATCTAGTCAAAACTGTCTTCAAAATGTTTGTAAATGAAGATGAGGTCTTAACGTGGGGCATTCTGGGAATTTTCACCAGAGAATTGGGAAAAAAAGATACTTTTTGCCATTGGGAATGGGGCCGAATAACGGCCCCAAATTTTGGCAAACGAGACCCCTGGAATTGTGCCGACCGATTCAATTCAGTGTCACATTCTGCTCCGTGCGCTGTCAGCCGAGCCCGGATAGCTCAGTCGGTTACGTCTGAGTCTGTCAATCCAGGGGTCTCGAGTTCGAACCCCGGCTCGGCCAGTATCCATTCTGACATTTGACAAAAAGTCATTTGTCTCTCACCAATGGGTGTGAATCATCTATGTGAGAGAGCAGCTGGAGGCTCGGTTTGGATATTGTGGTTGTACTGGTGCGAGAAATACCAGGAACCCACGGTTAGGTGCTCCAGCCGCCGTGATATGCAGAGTTCCCACTCAAAAAAAATTTTGGGAGTGCATGCACTCCCTGGAGTAAAAAGTTGGGAGTGCAAAATGAAAACTGGGGGTGCACTAAAATGCAGGCTAGTTTCCATTGTGAGGCGATGATTCAGTTAAGTAATGTGGAGTGACAGGTGTTAGAATTTCAGAGAGTTGACATAAACAAAAATAGCATTCCTCAAACCATTTTACCTTTTTCAACTTGTATCTAAACTCATTCAGCGAACATCATTAACGTTGTTATTCCCATCCATTTTTCAATTGCAATTATGCTTGCAGTTTGGAAAAACGATCTATCTGTTGACATTTTTGTTTCAATTATTTCTACATCAAGCAGACAGCATGTTTGTGACACAATATCAAGTACTTTTGAGATTAATCCGAGTCTTCTCTGATGTAAATACGCTCTTTGATATTTTGATTTTTCGCTATTTACATCAGAGAGCGTTGCTCTTTGAAAAAATCAAGAAGTTCGCAACAAATTGTTGCGCATCGTTCACCGTCCGATCTTAAACGCTATCGTTAAAACCCCTGATGATATCGATAAATGAACCATTTATTGTTATGGCTGCTGAAAAAATTACGACTAAAAAGTATTTCTAAAAGGTTAATAGGCAATGTTTTGCAACAACCCTCACCTGAGCAGCCTTTGTTTACCTTGACCTTCCATTCAAAAACAAAGGTTATACTCATCCAGCAGGCCGATTTGAAATGAAATTTTTGGTCAGGTATGACAAAAAATGATTTATTGATCTATACCCTACCAGGGCTTTTTTTCCAGAAATTGTGAAGAGGCCCTAGCCTGTTGTTTTGTGAAATTTCGCATGAAATTTGGCAAAATTGTGAAAAATATACTTAAATAGGTTTATCTATCTAATACTTAATTTCACATTGATTTGACAGGTAAACACCAAGCAGTTGGCTGCAGATGACAAATTAATCCTTATGTTAAATCTAAATAACTTGCTGTTTTAATATTTCTTTCTCAAACAATACCTGGTCATTAATAAGAAAAGCCTGGGGAAACATTTGTAAATGAAGAAACTGTAGCCTGATACCAGCATGTGCTCTTTTTGCTCTGTAGATCTATTTTCTCAGAGTATATATATCTACTGTAATATTTCACAAAATTTAGTCATATGATACTTAGCATCCATAAATTTTGTTGTTTGGGAAAGGTTTAAATGGTAGAAAGCATTGTACAAAGAAAAGAAAATGCTCTCTTTCTGTGCTTCATTGGTGGAAGTCGTCACTATCGGATAAGTGACATGAATGTTACACTGGGGTTGGGATGGGTTCAACACTGTCATCTGGCCTGATCTGGGGCCTTAGTCTCAGGTTGGGTGCAGTTATCAATTTCAGCCTCGTCATCGTTCTAA
Source organism: Fragum sueziense (assembly GCA_963680895.1). Lineage (NCBI taxonomy): Eukaryota > Metazoa > Mollusca > Bivalvia > Cardiida > Cardiidae > Fragum > Fragum sueziense. The sequence goes on along the minus strand of OY804595.1, from coordinate 9,237,413 downwards.
CTAGAATTATCAACAAGAGGACCATGATGGTCCTAAATCGCTCACCTGAACCAAGATGACATGAGCGAAAATGGCAATTTTGTCACATGTAAAGGCATATAACTAGGGACTTTCTGTTCTGATCAGGCTAAACACAAGAAGCTGCAACATCGGGATAACAAGATGTATTTGTGAAACACAAATGCTCCCGAAATGGCCATTTTTCTAAAACGTTATGTTTTTGTATAAATGAGTGATAAGGGTAAACACATGACCTTGAGGAAGGTCATATTGCATGGAAAAGATAGATTTCATTAAAATAAAGTTACATACCAAATTGGAGCTTTGTATGTCGAATACTATTGGAGAAAGGCCAATGTTAAGTTCGCATGTTAAGTTTTCGGACAGACAGAAGGACAGACAGGCGGACATGAGTAAAACAACAATATGCCCCCTATCTCTCGATATGGGGGCATAATAAAACTATTCAAAAAAAAATTCAGGCCGTATAATTTGCGAAAAGATTGTCAAACATTGCTCTCCTTATCATTTTGATATGTAATCTATAAATCAACCCACAACATAGGGGAAATACGATATTCATTGAACAAAATTAGGATTTGATTTTGGTTAAATCTTTTCCTAACAACATAACATCAGAGCTGCAGATTTCAATGCTGCTGTAAATGACAAACCAGAATGTTGAGTAAGACTGCATTCATGTACAAAATTGGAAAGAAAATGAGGAGGCAAAAGGAGAAAATGCAGGCTATCAGCATTTTCTTCTTTCGCCAGGCCAATAACATTTTCCCAGGCAAAACCTGCATATGGTTGGGAAAGAGCTACATCCTTTCCCAAACAGAAAAGGAACAGACAACCCCAATTTGAAAGGAGTTGGAGAAGAAAAAATTGATATGGATAAAGGAAGGTTTCATGTATAGTATATAGCATATAAAATATTGATGCAAAGGGATAACATTGCTGATTATCAACATTTTCTTCATTTGACTCAATATTTCCCAAGCCTATTCTAATAATAATAAGGTGTCAAAACCAGGCCTTTTCAGGAAAGGGTTTAACCCATTCCCACACAAGACCTGGTTTTGACGTCCCTAAACCAAAGGGATTGGGAAAACATTGAGACAATAGAAGAAAGTGCTGACAATCAGCACTTTCTCCTTTTGTCTCAATATTTTTCTGAGCTAAATTGTACATAAATCCAACCTTCATTAACATCCATATTGTCGTCTGCAGCAGCTTTCAAATTGGATCACCCTAATTTATTGTCGTTTGGGAAAGGGTTAAGCATTGAGATAATCCTTAAGTAAATAGAGAAACAAATAAAAGAGGTTACTGGCTTTCCAAATTGTAAAATATCTTTCGATGTTAATCAAACCCAGTGCTGTTGGTATTCATTTGAATGATCTAATCAAGATTATTCAAATGAGTACCAACAACATAGGCATTAAAGCTTCAATAACAAATAAATTGTATTTGCCCACTTTTAGATGCAGGTCCATTCTGGATGGTCTTGTTTATCTTTCACCGGTCTTGTTGATCTTTCACCGGTCTTGCATAAACATCATCGGTCTTTTAAGGGCGGTTTACACGGTCTGCTTTAGCATATCTGCTTTAGCATGTATGTTTTTAGCACACATGTTTTTTGCGTTCACACGGTATGTTTTAGCACATGTGCTTTTGGTGGAAGTTAGCTGATCTAGGTCAACCAGTTCACTGGTCAGTTGTAGAATGGAGTATAGTGAAATATTATACCTTGTGTGCCTTTATCCTTTTTACTATCGCAAAACATTGCTGAGAAAAGACATGTAGTGAATCGAAATCAATCTTCAATTACGTACTCTGATCTTAAATATAAATGTCTGTTAAAGTTCAATGTTTTAGCATGACAAATGTTATTTCAGATTTTCAACATTTTCTTCTCTTGTCTCAATGTTTTGCCTAGCCATTTCTACACGAGACATAAAAATCAGGTCTTGTTTTGGAATGAATTAATACAAATCAAATTACAATACTTTGCATAGTCTTGAAATTCCCCATCATAGAGATTTCATAGATATATAGAAGTTAAAATCTGGATCAGACTATGACAAGAGTCATGCTTTACTATAGTTAAGATAAGAATGACTAACATAAATAGTCTTTTTGCAGATCATTTAGTATCATTATGAACAATAAATATAAAATGAAAAATTGAAATTATTGACATCTTTTTGATAAAACATGTTTGTATATAGACTATATTTTTGAAGTCTGATCTTAACCTTGTCGTTTATATTCAACAAAAGATGGTATTTAAGGTAAAGATCAGCAAGATATCATGATAAAGATTAATTAGTTTCATGGTAAAGTATCAAATATAAATTTTACTTAAAAACAAGAACTAAGATTATTGTACTAAAACTATGTTTAGGTAATAATAAAAGATCATCATTTTAACCTGGCCGCGGCCATGGCGCAGTTGGTATCGCATCTGCCTCTCATTCGAGAGGTCTCGGGTTCGATGCCCGGCCGCGGCAAATACCCTTACTGACAAAAATGTCGCCCATCAATGTTTTGATATCGTGAACCTATGTGGGGGGCAGCTGGAGGCTCGGTAAGGGTGTTGTGGTAGTACTGGTATAAGAAACAACAGGAATCCATGGTTAGGTGCTACAGCCGTGTGATATGACCTTAGAAGTTGAAAACGGCGTAAACCCCCAATAAACCAAACCATTTTAACCCACACAGTGACTCATTTTGACTCCCTACAAGATGATGGCTTTTGAAAACATTGTGGAAAATGAAGAAATTGCTTGTTTCTTCATTTCCCACAATATTTTCCATACAAAAAGTGCACAACTTCATTAAATTTAAATCGTCGTCTGCCACATCTTTGAATTTGGACAAGTCTAAAATTTTGTCGTTGTGTAATGGGTTAATAGTTACCTGTAGAGATTCTGTGGGTTTATCATGATTAATGGGGGGCTGACCAGTGTTTGTTTATTTTACCGGTCATATCTCTGGAATCAGAGAGCTGATTGGTCAATTTCCGTCTGCTTTTTCACTAGAAATAGAGCATGCTCTAAAACGTCTGCTTTAGCAGATATGCTAGCAGAAAGCCCATTATCGGGGGTTTACATGGTATGTTTTAGCACATCTGCTAAAGCATATATGCTAAAGCAGACCGTGTAAACCCCCCTTTATAAACATCACCGGGTCTTTGCTTATATTACATGAAACCTGATACAGCATGGCTGATAATGTGATTTTAATGAATTTTCTTTAAGATTTCTCTAAAAGTTTGATAAACCCCGCCCTGCCACGCCCACATTTTTTGACGAATTAAAAATTCACGAACAAGTTTTGAAAAGGGTAACTCAAGGAACATTCCTGCCAAGTTTGGTGAAAATTGGCCAAATGGTATAGGAGGAGAAGATGTTGAAAGAAATTGTGAACGGACGGACAGATGGACAGACGGACGGACGACGGACGGTGAGCGACCACAATAGCTCACCTTGAGCACTATGTGCTCAGGTGAGCTAAAAAGATAGTGTGGCATTTTTTCAAAAGCTAACAAACTTTTGTGATTTGTCAGTTGCAGCTTTTTGAATTGATTTCGCGTAATATTTCCCATTTCTAGACGTCATGTTTTCCCCTCGCATTTTTTGTTTGTTTTGTTTACGCGGTGTCTTATTATAATATTTGCATATGATGCATCAATATACGAAGAGAATAATGTTCTTTGTAATTGCGCTATTACAACATTCTTGCTTTCCAATCGTTTTCACCTTTAACATTACTGGTATATCATGTGATAAGGTAAAACGAATTAAACTTAACTCAAGTCTGAAAATATAAATTCGCAAAACTTCGTAACAGTGTGAAAAACAGAGTTAGTGTTCGATTAATTAGTCCGCAAAATTCCAATCAAACGCGACTAGACTAGTGCCCGTCATATAACGATGTATAACAACGCAGTGGGATTTGAAACGGGAACCAGTCTATCTCGCGACCTCTCCGAGTCTCGTTTTTGCCGGGACTTGGCATGAAAATGTAAACAACTTCTACTTTCAATTCCACGGCCGCTGTATTTTACAAATCGCTGTATTCGAGACCTGGGTCTGTAAATCGACATTATGACGATCAGTTCAGACTTTTGATTGGGAATTTTATTAAGATTTTTGTGAAATTTTCTTGCCACGGTTGTGAAAAAACTAGGCTTTTCGCGATTGTGAAGTCACCGAAGATCGGCCTCTACTAAAGAAGGAGAAAAATCCCTGCCTACAGTGTTTTACCGAGTGATTCGATTTGATACACAAAAACAAAGCTTCAAGTTACTTGTAACGTTACCGAACTTTCCGCTGTTTTCAAAGAGCAACGCTCTCTGATGTAAATAGCGAAAAATCAAAATATCAAAGAGCGTATTTACATCAGAGAAGACTCGGATTATTTTGAGATATGCTTGTTGATTGGTTTATTGAGGCCTATCAGCGAGTGTCTTTGAAAACAGGGTGCTCATGATAATTACTCATCATGAAAATTATGTTCTGAATGTAAACAATAAAATTATATGTTAAATTATCATATTCCAAGGGGTAATTACATCCTTACTTAGCCAGTTTTAACCAACAAAATATATTTTCATTGACTTAGAAATTGTTTCCTGTAAAACAGAGAAACTTTTCATGAAAAATATGTTTTAAAGCTGTTTCCAATCAATGAATTCAGTGCGTGCATGCACCCTTTACACAGAATTTGCGTGCGTGATTTTTCTTTTCTGTACGTGAATTACGCACATATGTGCGTGAATGGGACCTCTGATATGACCCTGGTAGTTGAAAACGGCGTAAAACCCCAATATCCTCCGTGCGCTGTCAGCTAAAACGAGTTAAGTTGCACAATTACGAACGAAAAATGTCCCACTATAGTTTCGGTCTTAGATTTTTCTCGTCAACATATTTCGGTTTTACTATCATTTAACTACTTAAAATCTTACAAACTCTTCATTATTATATATGACACTGTGTCGTTTTGTTTCTGTTGCGTAGCAAAGTAAACCATGTCCAGAAGAAAACGGAAAATCATGTCTGAATCTTACATTTTTAGCTCACCTTCGTGCTCAAGGTGAGCTATTGTGAGCAATCCATCTAGACGTGTTTTGTTGGATGTAAAATTGGCGACGAGGATAAACTAAGAAGTATTGAGGAAAATAAAGAAGATGGCTGAGCATATAACTGTGGTAACAGAAAGTAGAAATTTAAGATCAACACAGTTCATTCCGGACGGCGACCAGATTATGATTGGAAAACAGTGGGAAGAATGGCTGGAAGGAATAGAGAGAGAGTTCAGATTTTTTAAAATCGGTGACCGGGCTGACAAAATGGACGCATTGATTATCTATGGAGGTAAGGAAATCGCTAGACTGGAGAAGAGTTTGCCTGACCCGGAAAACAGAGAAGATAGAATTTTGAACTGCTATGAGAAACTCAGAGAAAAGTTGAACGAATACTTTGCACTAAAGAAGAATAAACACTATGCTAGGTACGTGTTTTTGAAAATGAGACCAATGAAAAATGAATCAACGACTGCTTATGCTACCAGGTTACGTGAGAAAGTGCATGATTGCGAGTTTTCAGACGAAGATGATAGAATACTGGAACATATCATCCAAACCATGGACAATCAATCGTTAATTAGGAAAGCGATCAATAAGAAATGGTCACTGAGTGAAATGCTGCAGGAAGATCACCAGCTTGAAGATACACGGTTGCAGGTGACTGATATGACAGAGAAATACAATCATGGGGAAATAGCGAGAGCCAATCGAGACAGAGAAAACAGGAGAGGATATGCGCCGAGTGAAGAGAGCGATTATGAAATGCAGCGCCAAAACTGTAAGTTTTGTAATTACGTACATTCCTTCCGTAGACGTGAAGACTGTCCTGCTTATGGTAAACGTTGTGATGATTGTCATGGCTGGAATCATTTTGCCAGTGTGTGCAAGAAAAGTAGTAGAAACAGAAAACCATATAGAAGTAGTAGAGAGGAGCGTAGGCACAGGAAAAGTCACAGAGATGTTAGAGCAGTAGATATTGATAGAAATACAGACCAGGAATCGAGAGAAAGTTCCTCAGATAGTGAGTCAGACTCTGACACAGAATTTTTCATGAATGCTATACACCATATACGAAATGTGAGAGAGACAAGTAAACGTGAAATAAGTGCTAGCAAAGAGACTGTCCCTGTAATGCTGGACAACGTGTTGGTGAATGTGGAGCTTGATAGTGGGGCCGAAGTCAACGTTATGGACGAATACCAATACAGAGCCTACGAACGTAACACAGAGGAAATCCAAATTGAGAGAAAGCAAAGTGACATTAAATACTTTACAAAGTAATTTACATGTGATGGGTGAGTTTACCACTACTGTACGTAACCAGACACGAGGAATGAAAACCAAGTTCATAGTAATAAAGGGTCACATAGATTCACCGCTGCTGTTAGGGAAACAAACGCTAATGGATCTCGGCATGATGAAAATAGATGTAGCTGGATCTTTTAAAGAACCGAATGAATTTAGAATCAGAAATGGTGAAAGAAGGAGAAATTATATCAGTGAAAATAGCGACAAGACTGCTCATAGGGTTGATGATCGTAGAAATGAAGAGAGACAAATGAGTAATAGGATGAGTAATATGAGTGATAAACATTGTTTATACAAACAGAAGAATCGGCTGTCTCGAGGATTCGAAGCCGTATCGGACAATATAGTGGACGGGTCAAACATGGCGACCAAGAGCTGTGCCGCTAGGAGAGATCGATGGTTAAGAGAGACAGAGAAACAAGAGAACCATAACACATGTGATAAGGGTAATTGGAGAATGCGACTACTGGGTGAGGCTGAAACGAGGAACAATCAGGTCCAGTCAGGACGACGATCCACAGACGATGGGAGAAGACTGATGCAGAGACAATATGACTCATAAAAATAGATAAAATGGAGTGCAGAACAATTAACTAAATATGTGAATAAGTGATAGAATAAATCTTGGACATTTTAAGACTTCATCACTACAAACTCAACTTAATTCAGTGTTTATTTTTAATTTTGGGGGAAGGCGGTCAGGGCCCATAGGTGGGGGAAAATTTTCGTGTGAACACCCAAAAAGGGGAAATTTCAATACATGCTTACACTCTCAAATACAGTGTTATATATGCGTTTAACTTGCTTGTATATCATAATGGGACATTCAAACAACCATTAGAACTGTTAGAGATGCCAAGAATCTAACTATGATTTGGATTTTTCTTTGCAAGAAAAAATCTAGTTCCAGGTGGGGAAAATTTCTCTAAAATGGGGGAAAAAAGTATATTCCTCAGAGAGGGGAAAGGGGCCCAATAACGACCGTTTTTTAAGAAAAAAAATCACTGTAATTATTTTATTTTCTTAACTTATTTATTTTATTAGTTTTTGCAATTATTAACAGATTTTCTTTCTTTTTCTTTTTATAAAATAGGAGAAATGTTATATCCTTTTCCCGCGACATCAACTAGCACGTTCATTTAAGCGATGTCAATAATGCGCGTGCGTAACGTCATTATATTTTGCATTGTTTACAATCATTGTTATTGTCTTACCACATTAAACTGATACTGATTAATTTTCGTGGGCAAAGTCCGTTAGTTGAGTGTCTTAACAAAACATTGCCGAAGTGGGGTCATTACATATGCAGATGTACCGGGTTAATCTTGCTGGATAATAGTAAAGTGAGCAATCCATCTAGACGTGTTTTGTTGGATGTAAAATCAATGTCCGTCTGTCCGTCCGTCTGTCCGTCCGTCCGTCCGTCTGTCTGTCAACAATTTGGTGTTAGCACTAGCATCCACAAAAGTTGGCCAATCTTAATCAAACTTGGTCAAAGCAAGTATGGTCATAAGTTCTCGGACGAGTTCGATTATAGGCCTGATTGGACTTGGAAGTCTGGAGTTATTTGCCTTTGAACATAAAAAATAGCTAGTTTTGACCTTGTTAACACTCTAGCATCTACAATTATTGATCAATCAAGACAAAACTTGGACATAATGTTGGAAACCATAAGATCTTGGATGAGTTCAATTTTCAGTCTGATCTGACCAGAAAGACGAGAGTTATGTGCCCTTGAATTTGACAAAATTGCCATTTTCGGCAGTTTTCGACCTTGTTTACACTCTAGAATCTACAATTATTAATCAATCAAGACAAAATGTGGACACAATGTTGGGGATCATAAGATCTTGGATTAGTTCGATTTTCAATCTGATCTGATTAGAAAGTCGAGAGTTATGTGCCCTTGAACTTGACAAAATTGCTGTTTTTGACTGTTTTCGACCTTGTTAACACTCTAGAATCTACAATTATTAATCAATCAAGACACCCCTACATTTTACTGACTAAAGGTACTCAATTCTGATGAATTCTATACCGTTAGCGGTTTACATAACTAATCCAGACAGGAATGCTTATCAGTCATTAGCATCACAGAGTCGCCGGTCAGTCCCAGCTTGATGTCCATTTATCACCCAATATAAATAAGGCGTAATAAAAAAAGTTGTGTGTTTCCGGTTACCCGACCGTGCCTATTTTTTTACCCCCGACCCTAATTTTTTTAGCAATTTTTAGGGACATGTCTTGGTAAAAGTTCAATTCACCGAAAGTTATATCGCTACTAGGTCAATAAAAACCGATGTATTTCAGTAACGAATTTTGTATACCGATAATGGCGTGGTATTACCGATTTATGATTGGGTAAATCTACATATTCTGTTATCCTTCCCCGACGATGCGTATCGTGTTACGATTTGAAATATGGGTTTTCCCAGAATCTTCGGTAGTTTCCGTAAATATATCAAAATGCACAAAAAAATTGTAGAAATGATTCTCAGGGCTCGCGCTGGCAATCGCCACTCGATCGCCGATTAACATGGCTGTCAACACTTACTTTTTGTTTAAATTATGAAAGATTGATTGGCTACAGTCTAAATGGTCGAGTAAGCGCACCATTTTAATATGTACAACTAAGCGTGACCTAATTCCTTTGTGTAATCGCTAGGCGGCATGGCAGAAATATACAAAGCGTCCGTGTTAAAACCATCTAACATCAGTGTATATACTTCGTAGATAGCGTCTTTTTCATTGCTTCATCCCTTTTCCCGCTCTTTGTGGACACGCGCGCATTTTGTAAACAAATCATAGTAAATCGTAACCTTATTTGGAAGTGGAGAAATCATGTGATGATATTGGAATGACTACGTCATCAAATGTCTGTGTTTGTGGCGTTTTTGATCTCGCTCAAAACATCGCATATGAGTAATAGATTCATTCTGTTTCCTGTTAGACTTTCGAGATTTTGGACACATTTTAAAATTTAATATCGGCATCTGTGATCAACTTTCAGAAAAAGAAAACTTAGATCTACCGTTACTTGAGAAATGAATGTTACTAGCGATGGTGTACAAAGCACACAGCATGTACTTTTTGCGTGCATGTAGCCTCTAGCAGACATCAATTTACTACATATTCAACAAACGACGGCGGAGCCAGGGGCGGGGGTATTCGGTCGTCTGTGGCGGTATTGTTTTTCTTTTACCAGACCGAATGTCCAGGAAACATTCTGCAACTTTCGGAAAGACTGTCGGATTTCCTAGGGATTTCCTGTTCCGCCATTTTGTTTCCCTATTTGTCCCATTAAAAAAAAAAAAAAAAAAAAAAAATCCGACCTACCGTCCCTATTTTGAAATTTCATGTAACCGGAAACACACATATTTTTTATGCTCCCCGAAGGGAGAGCATATAGTTGCCGCTTTGTCTGTCTGTCCGTCCGTCCTGTCCGTCCGTCATTCCGTCCGTCCGAAGCGATTTCTTTATAACCCTTGGGCCAAATCAAATGAAACTTACCATGTGAACTCCCTATGACATAATGCCGATGTACTTTTCCCGTTTTTTGGATTTGAGGCCTCGTCATGGGAAAAGGGGACTTAAGGTAAAATACAGTTTTTAGCTCACCTGAGCACAAAGTGCTCAAGGTGAGCTATTGTGATCGCTCATCGTCCGTCGTCCGTCCGTCCATCTGTCCGTCTGTCCGTCCATCTGTCCGTCCGTTCACAATTTCTTTAAACATCTTCTCCTCCCAAACCATGAGGGCAATTTTAACCAAACCTTGCAGGAATGTTCCTTGGGTGATCCTTTTCAAAATTTGTTCGCAAATTTTTGATAAGTCAAAAAATGTGGGCGTGGCAGGGCGGGGCTTATCAGACTTAGAGAAATCATAATAAAATTCTTTAAAAATCCACCATTGGGCCAATTTGAACCAAACTCGGTTGGAATGTGCCTTGAGTCACTCTTTTCAAAATTTGTTAATAAATTTTTACATTTGTCAAAAAATGTGGGTGTGGCAGGGAGAAAGGGGCTTATCAGACTTAGAGAAATCAAAAGAAAATTCTTTAAAAATCAACTATTGGGCCAATTTGAGCCAAACTCGGTTGGAATATGCCTTGAATTACTTTTTTCAAAATTTGTTCACAAATTCGTACATCTGTGAAAAAATGTGGGCGTGGCAGGGAGAAAGGGGCTTATCAGACTTAGAGAAATCAAAAGAAAATTCTTTAAAAATCAACTATTGGGCCAATTTGAGCCAAACTCGGTTGGAATATGCCTTGAATTACTTTTTAGCTCACCTGAGCACGAAGTGCTCGGAGTGAGCTATTGTGATCGGTCAATGTCCGTCGTCCGTCTGTCTGTCCGTCTGTCCGTCCGTCCACAATTACAAAAAAATCTTCTCCTCCCAAACCAATAGGTCTAGAGTCTTGAAAATTTGTATGTAGCATTGTCTTAATGCCCTCTACCAAAATACTTCAAATTATTGTGCTTAAAGAAAAATTGGCCCTATGCTGTTGGGTTTAAGGTTTCACTCAGAAACACATTTTTCTCAAAGACTATTTGGCCTAGAGTCTTGAAATTGTGTATGTAGCATTGTCTCAATGCCCTTTACCAACATACTTCAAATTGTTGCGCTTAAAGAAAAATTGGCCCTATGTTGTTGGGTTTAAGGTTTCACACAGAAACACAGTTTTCTCAAAGACTATTTGGCCTAGAGTCTTGAAATTTTGCCTGAATTTACATCTCATAAACTTCTAACAGAATACTTAAAATCATTACATTGCAAGGAAAGAAGCCCTAGGTTGTAGCCTTGTAGGTTCTAGAATTTTCAAGTAAGGAATTGTTTTGACCAGGTAGATTTTATCACATATCATATAAGTCTATAATCAGATTATGCAGATCATGATATCTGATAAAGAATGCATGGAGCTGTTAGAGGCACTAATGTTTGTTTACTTAAGAGATCAACTAAATACTTTAACCCTTTCCTGAAAAGACCTTGTTTTGAGGTCCCTATTAGAAAAGGCTTGGGAAATTAATGAGTCAAATGAAGAAAATGCCGATTCTCTTTTTACCTCAATATTTTATATGCTAGTTTATTGTAAATGAATCCTATTCGTAACGCTGTCAATTTTGTATTCTGAACTTTGAAATTGGAACAGTCTATTTCCTTTCTGTATGGGAAAGCATTATGCCCTTTCTCTACCATAAACAGGTTTGCCTCACCGACTGAAAAGGCTTGTACAAATTGTTATGGTAAAAGAAGAAAATGTTGATAACTTGATTTCTCATTTTGCCTTATCATTTTCTCTGCAGTTTTATACATGAATGCAGTCTTTATCAACACCTGTTTTATCATCTACGACAGCTTTTAATTATGTATGCACTTATGTTATGTTGTTTGGAAAAGGTTTAATCGTAACCAAATCCTTACTGTTCAATGAATATTTCCCCTATATTGTCGGTTCCATATAAATGATAGAGGGCAATGTTTGACGATCTTTTCAAGTTGTTAAGGCCTGAAGATAACTTTTTTGCCTAGTTTAATAACTATTAAAATTATTCCTATGCTGTAGGCTCTTGCATTTTGTACAGAAAAAAGTGCATAGAGGTTGTGTATTGTTTTGTTAAACAGAAAAGTTCAAGTTATCATTATGCTTTGAAAATAAGCTCTACCATGAGGTATTCTAGATTTGAAAAAGCGGGAACAGGTTTAGAATTGTCTTAGGATTTCCAAACCTTAAGTTCTATGCTTTCTAAATATTATAGCCCAATGACTTCTTTCCAAATGCTTTGATTTGTCTATTTTAAATGGAAATTCAGCAATATGTTGTGGGTTTTCTGATTTTAAATACAGATATAGTGAAAAATCTTTGACAATCTTTTCCCAAATTTTGCTTTGAAATTTAGTGTGTACCATTGTCATATGACTCCTTTTCAAAATCCTCTTTTCAAAATCCTCGGAGAATTAAAAGGTTTGCTAAAAAGTATGTCTCGGGGCTCTCTCAGGTGAGCGATATAGGACCATCTTGGTCCTCTTGTTTCAAAATTTGTTCACAAATTTGTACATCTGTGAAAAAATGTTGGCGTGGCAGGGAGAAAGGGGCTTATCGGACTTAGAGAAATCAGAAGAAAATTCTTTAAAAATCAACTATTGGGCCCAATTGAACCAAACTGGGTTGGAATGTGCCTTGAGTCACTCTTTTCAAAATTTGTTCGCAATTTTTTAAATTTGTCAAAAAATGTGGGCGTGGCAGGGAAAAAGGGGCTTATCAGACTTAAAGAAATCATAAGAAAATTCTTTAAAAATCATCCGTTTGGCCAATTTAAATCAAATGCGACTGGAAAGTTCCTTGAGTGACTCGTTTCAAAATTGTGTCTGGAATTTTTTGATTTTATAAAAAGTATATGGGTTTGGCAGGGTTGGGGAAATTTCTTGCATTGAAAATTATACTTTACTGTGGCTTGTCACAGAGATACTTAGTTTTCTTTTAAACTGTTTGGCATAGAACCTTGAAATTTTGTGCAAGACCTCATTTCATGAATGGCTACCAGAATACAAGAAATCATCACTATACATGGAAACTAAGCCTTATATTGTTGGTTCTACCTTTTACAAGGCAATTTTGAACCATTTACTTTGGGAATCATACAGGCTGCAGATAAGAGGAGATGATAGCTTTTCAGAAATCAACATTTTGTTTCAATACTCATCAAATCCTATGTTGTTGGTGATCATTTCAATCATCTGCTTGAAAAGATTAAATTCTACATAGTGTTTGGATATAAATAATAGATTTAGAGTGCTGTTTCTATTTCATTTATCTATTTCTCTTATCTGTTGCTCTGGCTGTCCATATGTTTAACTTATGTAAACAAATAAGAAGGGATTAGCTTAGCTTATCAGATGTTGATCTTTCGCTATATTTTTTCAAATAACAAACCAAATCTTGTAAATTGTGCTTATAATTTGTTATAATGATATATCATAAATGATCAATCTCTAACAGATCAGTATGCTTTGAAAATTAGCCGTATGTTGTATATTGCGAAATCATAAATAACTTCAACCATTGTGCTAATTTATATCCAACTTTACAGGATCGATTCAAACAAATATATTCCCTAATTGTTTCCAAACAGAAAGCCATTAGGTTGATGTCTTTGAATTTGACCTAATTGCCATTTTTATCTTGTCATCTTGATTCAGGTGAGCGAATTAGGACCATCATGGTCCTCTTGTTCTCTAATTATACCCCCCAAATTCAATTTGGGGGGTATATAGGAGTCAGCTTGTCCGTTGGTCTGTCTGTCTGTCTGTCGGTCTGTCTGTTGGTCTGTCTGTTGGTTTTTTGTCCGCTCAATTTCTCATAAAGTATTCAACCAATTTTATTCAAACTCAACATATGAATTGATTACCAAGTGGAGATGTGCATATCACATTTTGGTCATGATCCATTGATTTTTCACAGAGTTATGGCCCTTGAGTGAATTTTCTTGTCCGCTCAATTTCTCGGTAACTAATGGATGGATTTCAAACAAACTTTACAGTTATGCACAGTAGCTCTCAAATATGTGCATATCAAATTTTGGTGATGATTCATTGATTTTTGACTGAGTTATGGCCCTTTGCTGAAAATTGCCATTTAACGCAAAATCAACGTGTGTTGATCGGTTTTTCAATTTTTTGTCCACTCTATTTCTCATAAACTATTGGACCAATTTTGTTCAAACTTCACATGTGAACTCATTACTAAGTTGAGATGTGCATACTAAAAAAATTTTCACAGTCCATTGATTTTGAGGGAGTTACGGCCCTTGAGTGAATTTTCTTGTCCGCTCAATTTCTCAGGAACTAAAGGACGGATTTCAAAAAAAACTTTACAGTTATGCTTAGTAGCTCTCAAATATGTGCATATCAAATTTTGGTGATGATTCATTGATTTTTGACTGAGTTATGGCCCTTTGCTGAAAATTGCCATTTAACGCAAAATCAATGTGTGTTAATCGGTTTTTCAATTTTTTGTCCACTCTATTTCTCATAAACTATTGGACCAATTTTGTTCAAACTTCACATGTGAACTCATTACTAAGTTGAGATGTGCATACTAAAAATTTTTTCACAATCCATTGATTTTTGACGGAGTTACGGCCCTTGAGTGAATTTTCTTGTCCGCTCAATTTCTCGGAAACTAAAGGACGGATTTCAGAAAAACTTTACAGCTATGCTTAGTAGCTCTCAAATATGTGCATATCAAATTTTGGTGATGATTCATTGATTTTTGACTGAGTTATGGCCCTTTGCTGAAAATTGCCATTTTACGCAAAATCAATGTGTGTTGATCGGTTTTTCAATTTTTTGTCCACTCTATTTCTCATAAACTATTAGACCAATTTTGTTCAAACATCACATGTGAACTCATTACTAAGTTGAGATGTGCATACTAAATTTTTTTCACAGTCCATAGATTTTTGACGGAGTTATGGCCCTTGAGTGAATTTTCTTGTCCGTTCAATTTCTCGGAAACTAATGGACAGAATTCAAAGAATTTCCAGTTGGGCTTACTGGCTCTCAAATATGTGCATATCAATTTTCGGTAATGTTTCATTGATTTTTGAATGAGTTATGGCCCTTTGCTGAAAATTGCCATTTAACGCAAAATCAATGTGTGTTGATCGGTTTTTCAATTTTTTGTCCACTCTATTTCTCATAAACTATTGGACCAATTTTGTTCAAACTTCACATGTGAACTCATTACTAAGTTGAAATGTGCATACTAAAAAAAATTTTTACGGTTCATTGATTTTTGACAGAGTTACGGCCCTTGAGTGAATTTTCTTGTCCGCTCAATTTCTCGGAAACTAATGGACGAATTTCAAAAAGACTTTACAGTTATGCTTAGTAGCTCTCAAATATGTGCATATTAAATTCTGGTGATGTTTCATTGCTTTTTGAATGAGTTATGGCCCTTTGCTGAAAATTGCCATTTAGCGCAAAATCAAGGTGTGTTGATCGTTTTTTCAATTTTTTGTCCACTCTATTTCTCATAAACTACTGGACCAATTTTGTTCAAACATCACATGTGAATTTATTACTAAGTTGAGATGTGCATACTAAATTTTTGTTAAGGTCCATTGATTTTTGACGGAGTTACGGCCCTTGAGTGAATTTTCTTGTCCGCTCAATTTCTCGGTAACTAATGGATGGATTTCATAAAAACTTTACAAGTATGCTTCCTGCCTCTCATATATGTGCATATCAAATTTTGATTATGGTTCATTGATTTTTGACTGAATTATGGTCCTATGTTGAAAATAAGCAATGTTTACAACATTACCATGTGTTGGTCAGTCTTTTTTTTTTTTTTTTGTTTGCTCTTTTTCTCACTTGATCATTTCACAGTTCATAGGAAATGTACATCTCAAAATGCACAAACACAGCGCTTTTGGGGGGTATGATCACTTTCAGTGATATTCTAGTTTCTCCTAGTCTAATGGTCAGAATTTGATGAAATTTCATATTTGAGTAGCAAATCAGATGCCCTTGACAATAAACTATTTGAAATTTGCATATTAAAAAATATGTCATGGAAAAAGGGGGCTTAAGATTTGTTAGCTTTATGTTAGCTCTCCAAAGCATACATTTATTGTGAGAATGCCTTATTCGGGGAGCATTGTCCGTCTCTGACGGCTCTTGTTTTTTACGCCTAAACATTGTGTTGGCTGGGCTAGACAGATGTAGTAGCACTAATTCAAATTTAAACTTAAAAGTTTTTTACTTTTTTATACGCCGCCGGAGGCGGACGTATATTGGCGTCATCTTCTCCGTCTGTCCGTCCGTCCGTCCGTCCATCCGTCCATCCGTCCATCCGTCCATCCGTCCATCCGTCCGTCCGTACGTACGTCCACTTTTCTTGTCAACGCAACTCCTCCTAAGTTTCTGGCTGGATCTTCTTGAAACTTGGTCAATGTTATCACCTCAATTGGTAGATGTGCATGAAGGAAGGATTTTATGGTTCGTTGATTTTTGCCTGAGTTATGCCCCTTAAAAACTTAGTCTCTGGGGCTTATTGAAATTGCAGCCTTGTCAACGCAACTCCTCCTAAGTTTCTGGCTGGATCTTCTTGAAACTTGGTCAATGTTATCACCTCAATTGGTAGATGTGCATGAAGGAAGGATTTTATGGTTCGTCGATTTTTGCCTGAGTTACGCCCCTTAAAAACTTAGTCTCTGGGGCTTATTGAAATTGCAGGCTTGTCAACGCAACTCCTCCTAAGTTTCTGGCTGGATCTTCTTGAAACTTGGTCAATGTTATCACCTCAATTGGTAGATGTGCATGAAGGAAGGATTTTATGGTTCGTCGATTTTTGCCTGAGTTACGCCCCTTAAAAACTTAGTCTCTGGGGCTTATTGAAATTGCAGGCTTGTCAACGCAACTCCTCCTAAGTTTCTGGCTGGATCTTCTTGAAACTTGGTCAATGTTATCACCTCAATTGGTAGATGTGCATGAAGGAAGGATTTTATGGTTCGTCGATTTTTGCCTGAGTTACGCCCCTTAAAAACTTGGTCTCTGGGGTTTATTGAAATTGCAGGCTTGTCAACACAACTCCTCCTAAGTTTCTGACTGGATCTTAATGAAACTTGGTCAATGTAATCACCTCAATTGGTAGATGTGCATGAAGGAAGGATTTTATGGTTCGTTGATTTTTGCCTGAGTTATGCCCCTTAAAAACTTAGTCTCTGGGGCTTATTGAAATTGCAGGCTTGTCAACACAACTCCTCCTAAGTTTCTGGCTGGATCTTAATGAAACTTGGTGGATGTTATCACCTCAATTGGTAGATGTGCATGAAGGAAGGATTTCATGGTTCATTGATTTTTGCCAGAATTATGCCCCCTTCAATCTTAGTCTCTGGGGCTTAACAGCGTTCTCCCCAGAGCCATAAGCCGTATCGGGACCGATACGGCTTAACAAATTTTGCCCTTGTGCCGATACAGCTTTGAACTGCCGATACAGCTTAATTGTAATCCCGATACACCTTAATTTTACCCTTTAGAAAAGTGGTCATTATCCTCTTATCTACTCGTTAATTGCAGTAACTTGCGCCACTTACTGGATAAGGTTTATCACTGTGTGTGTCTGAAAGCAGTCATGTGTTAACCAGGTGGTGCAGGGAACCAATGTATAAATGGCAATATTGGTTCCCGGGTGTAGTGCTAACCCTTACTCCACAGATACGAGTTTTCACACCTGTTCCTATTCCCTGACGATTTGAAAGCTTTGACTGTTTACTCAACAGATATACTTTTTAATGTGGTCAAATTTAAATCTCTGCATTCCCAGGAACATCAAACTGAGAAAATTCGATTTTTTCGCAGTAACTTTTCTAGATCTACTTCTGACATAATTTTGGACATTTTTTAGTTTCGTCTAGACTATCAAGTTGGATCAAACCATTCTCCTAATAAGGGGTTTCCTAGAAGAGTCATATTGCACCCGTGATCGGGTCGGTAGACCTAAACATTTCATGACTACACAATATTTATATGTGCAGATTGACAGATTTTGGTTTGGCGAAAAAACATGCATAAATCGAAAATGGCAAGTCTAGAATGGATAGATGTAGATCTAGATCTAAATTCTGATTAATAATTAGAATCTAGATCAACATTGGTTAGAACAAAATACCAGTCGGGTATCCGGTAATTTCAAAGCCTCAAAGATGATTAAGATCCTAGTCTAGACTCTAGATGAAACCAACACAAAAATGCAGCCATGGGAATTATCCCTTCTACGGTTCTAGTCTACATACAAATTCTCCTTCATTATGTTAATTTATTCACAAGTCCCAATTTACTGCCTTTGTCAGAAGAATCTAAGTCCAAGGTTTAAATCGTAAATCAAACAAAGAAATGTGCATTGTTTACCTCAAAGTGCTTTTATCCATTGACTAAGAAATTCACACTTTTACTTTTGCCTTCATCTTCGAAAATAAACACAAACTTCTAACCAAACTGGTGAAGTCTCCTTATCATTAACAATTCTCTAGATTTAAAAAAATATGTAACTTTACAGTTAATCCTCCGTTGATAAGACATTTTACAACCCAAATTTTAGTGATCGAAACAAAGGGGATATTGTCCTACATTCCAGACAGACAGTGTGACGTCACTCCACGTCACTCCACGTCACACATTTGTTGTGGGTCAGATTTTCTCCTTGATTAAACAAAGAAAACTCTTTCCTGAATCAACTTCAGTGAATGAGCACAATTCTCCGTTCATCATTGAAATGAATAAAAGGAAAATATACTGACAAGGTAAATACATCAGATTTTTCACTTGCATTATGATGGCATTTTTAAAAACTTTATTAGATTACTAAATATTGGACTGGTCCAATCAGAGAGATGAAACCCTTCTCTCTAAAATCTTTGTCAGGGCTTATGGATAATTTTCATCCTCTATCAGTCAGGCCCTAGGATCATGGTGGCTAGGTTGGCTGAGTCCCTAACAGTTTGCGGCTTGCCAAAATTTTTTTCCTTATTTTACTCTTGAAATTTAGGAAAAATCCTATTTAGCCCCCCCTAATATTCAGACACTGGGGCTTGTATTAAATTGCTACCTACGAGCCTGGTAGTCACTAGCGATCAGTCACTAGCGTTCACAGATTTTTAACCATTTCCCAAAGACGAATTTTAAGATCAGAAAATACGCAGCCCATTGTAAAGAAAACAAACAGAAACCTCAAGGGTAGAAATTTCTGGTAATCGACAGTTTCTTTGCCTGATTTACGAAGCCTGTCATGTGCTTTTTCTACAGCGATGATTGATAGAATGATAATTTGATCATCTAAAATCCATCCTTTGTTATTGACTTAATTCAATGCACGTCTGTGGCGGATCCGGAATTTCTGTGAAGGGGGAGGGGGTCAAAATACAATTGGGGATTTCTTCCTAGTACTAGTGAGTATTATACAATTTGAGGTCCTGACAATTTTCACTAAATTTCTCCATGAAAATGAAATAATCAGGCTACAGAGGGGATTTGCCACTGCACATTTCCATCATTGTGGGCTGCTCAAACTCCAGTTTGAGTTCTGTATTAGAAATTACTATGAAAAATAAAGGAAAATATGAACATTTTGATAAGATCAATATTTTCTCCTTTTCCCTCCCTGCTTCCCATCTTATGACATTTTGGTACTGTACTTTGAATTTTGTAACACTAGATCTAATTTGGTTGACTTCAACTTTTTTTCATAGATCTATTTGACTGAGAAAATGAAGGAAATATTTGCTAAATAATTAAACCTTTCTAAACACAAATCATAGCTTTATACCTAGATCTTCATAACATTATAATACTTTCAAAACCAATCAGAAACTGGATTGCTGATGACCAAGGTTTTCTCATCCCATGTTTACTACATTTCTCATTTCATTTAAATTTGTATTCAATTCTAAGTGTTTGGTAAGACTGATGTTTGTTGACTGCAACATCATTATATCATGTTAATTTTATGCAACTCCTCAAGATTTGGACCTGTCTTTTAAAAACTTTGTTTGTTATTTGGCTGAACTATTTTTTTGTTTGATTATCATATTCATGTGTTTATCAATTTCAAAATTCTATTAAGACATGTTGCTGTAGAGTCTTCAGACTATTTTTTTTTATTTACCTTTAAGGTAAACTTAACCCTTTCCCAAACAGCAAAATTTTAGGGTGATCCAATATGAAAGCTGCTGCAGACGTCAAAATTGATAATATTAAAGACACGATTTGTGTAAAATATGGCATAGAAAATATTGAGACAAAAGGAGAAACTGCTGGTTATCAGCAGTTTCTTCTTTTGTTTCAATGTTTTCCCAAGCCTGTTCTATTAGGGACGTCAAAACCAGGTCTTGTTTGGGAAAGGGTTAACTGAAGAGACATGCATATATCAGTGTGCATGTGTTGCCATTGTTATTGTTGAATTGAATGATTGAATTAATGAAGTCTAACAGGTATTTTGCTGCATTACATGATTAATCTTAAATTGTACAACTTCTGCTTTTTCGGATGACAATAATCAATCTAGATAAATCATGACAGTTAAGTAAATGTTAAGGAAAAGGATTTCAGAATTATTCTTTAGATCTTTTCTAACTATGTGCCTGAATTTGAAGGGACAATGCCCAAGGGCAGTGTGTAGCAACAGTGGAAGTATTCTTGGAACGTGAAAAGCGTCAAAGTTTGGCGACTTGGTAGCACTACAGCTTAAAAAATTCCTGGGGAGAACCCTGCTTAATGATATTTCAGCCTCGTGAATGCAATTCCTTCCAGGTTTTTCACTGGATATTTATAAAAACCTTTTTGTGAACACAATTTTTTAAAGGTTTTTCAGTGAATATTTATAAATCCTTGTCAATGTCATTTTTTTGTCTCAAATTTTATAAGTGGCGGCGTATATTGTGACGATGGCACTCTTGTTAATTTTTAAACAAATGGAACATATGCCATTCATACTAACATCCTGATCTATTTCCACATTATTGAATATTAGTTTCAACAGTATCATTTGTATTCACCAGAATTTAAAATTTTGATTTGTAAACATTCAGAGAAAAGGAGCATATTTTTAAGCCACTGCTTATTTGAAGCAAACACAGATTGGCTATTGCAGAGTGTTAATTGAAGAAATGTTACACATTGTGAAACTTTCCCAAATGTTCAAACTTTCGGCTGTTCCAATTTGGAAAGATGAAACTGATGACAAAATTGATATCAATTAATGGGAATACAATTTGGACACGCTATATCGCAGGAAATATTGAGATAAAAGGAGAAATTGCTGATCATCAACAAGTTGTTCTTTGATCTTATTGTTTTCTCAAACTGCTTCTACTATGGACGCTAAACCCATGTTATGTTTGGGAACAGTTCAGCTGAAAGATCAGAATCAGGCCCGTAGGAACAGGGGGGGGGGGGGGGGGGGGGGCGGGGCTTAGGGGGGGCTAAGCCTCCCCAAAGTTGGCCAAAAAAGCCAAATTTTCCTTTTTTCACACTGAAAATTTGGGAAAATCCAAATTAGCCCCCCAATATTCAGACACTGGAGCTTTAGCCCCCCCCCCCCCCCCCAGCTGGTTATGACATCCCTCAATATGAAAAGCTTAGGAAAACATTGATGATCAACATATTCTCTTATTCCTTCAATATTTTCTGTAATATAATATACTCATTTTTCTGCTTTTGACATTATTTTATCGTCTGTATCAGCTGTGAAATGTTTGGTTTTGGAAAGGGTTAATTAAAGCTTAAAGGGGGAATGACACTTAAAATCATGCAAATTTTCCGAGAACTTCGTACAAAATAAATATGTATTATGAAAATATGGCCTTTAAATTGCATCTATGCCAAATCTTAGCTTTGTATCTTGTGTATTGGCTAGGATGTCGACGGATTTAAAACCCCATATGTTCCATTATTGTAAATATTATCCCCGGGACAAAAAAATCATGGGGTTTTAAATCCGTCGACATCTAAGCCAATACACAAGGTAGAAAGCTAAGATTTGTCATATAAGCAATTCAAAGACCATATTTTAATAATATCTATTTATTTTTTTGTACGAAGTTCTCGGAAAATTTGCAAGATGTTAAGTGTTATTCTGCCTTTAAAGCCACTCAGAATCAGTTATCTCTACATAGATGATGTAGGTGGATCCTCACTTTCAATAAATGAATGAAGTTAGGTTTCTGGGTGACACATGTCTTCTGGTGTTCTAGTATCATAAAGTTCATCAACATGGAAAAAAGTTAAAAAAAAAAAAAAAATCAATAAAGCTGTGGAAGTCAGGAAATCAGAATGCATACAAATCTTGTGTTGTCCGGTTACGGCTTACCAGACGTTGTGGTCATTATCATAACATACCATGTGGGCTGTCTGGGTCATGATGGGGGTTACAACTACATGCATTACATAGCTTCTAATCATGTGTACCGTTATCCAGAAAAGAAAAGGTTTGGGGCAGTGGCAGTAAAATAATAGAGTGAAGACAAAACATGGACACAATGTTTGGGATCATAAGATCTTTGATGAGTTTGATTTTCAGTCTGATCTAATCAGAAAGTTGAGAGTTATTTGCCCTTGAACTTGACAAAGTTGCCGTTTTTGACTGTTTTCGACCTTGTTTGCACTCTAGAATCTACATATATTAATCAGTCAAGACAAAACTTGGACCCAATGTTGGGGATCATAAGATCTCGGATTACTTTGATTTTCAGTCTGATCTGATCAGAAAGTGGAGAGTTATGTGCCCTTGAATTTGATAGAATTGCCATTTTCGGCTGTTTTTGACTTGTTTTACACTCTAGACTCTACAATTAGTACCGTAATTATTCTAATAAACGCCCGGGCGTTTATTAGAAACATGGTCATTGGAAAAGTAGGGGGTGGGCGTTTATTAGAGGTATTCTACTTTTGCTGGTCAAAATTTGCGAATCAAGTGTCAATTCATAGACTCGAGGTTCTGCAAATTGAATTTGGCAAAGTTTTGTTATAAGGACTGCACAATACGATTTTTCAAAGAAATTCCTTCATTCCAAACAGATTGAAGGCTGAACACTCTTTTTGATTGCTTTTGGAAATGATCTTTGTTTATGACTTACATTATTTTAATCCGGAATCGGGGGATGGGCGTTTATTAGAATCACCCTTTTTCGCTAAAATTGTGCTTAAAATAAGCAGATTTTCAGCCTAGAATTGGGGGGTGGGCGTTTATTAGAATATTGGCGTTTATTAGAATAATTACGGTAATTAATAAAGACAAAACTTGGACACAATGTTTTGGACCACAAAATCTCAGACGAGTTCGATTTTCAGTCTGATCTGATCAGGAAGTCGAGAGTTATGTGCCCTTGAATTTGAAAAAAAACAACTGCTTTTTCAGCTGCTTTCGACATTGTTTATACTCTAGAATCTACAATTTTTTATCAATCAAGACAAAACTTGGACACAGTTGGGCACCATAGGATCTCGTATAAGTTGGAATTTCACAACGCTATTGACCATAAGTTCGTTCTCAGTCTTAAAGTCATAAAATTATATTAATTGAATTGAACAAAAGTGTTGCTCATATCATTTTGGTTCAGGTGAGCGATATAGGACCATCATGGTTCTCTTGTTTTCATTTTTTAGCTCCACTGGCCAAAGGCCAGCGAGCTATTGTCATGGCGTTGTGTCCGTCGTGCGTCCGTCCGTTAACTTTTTCTTTAACCCTTTCCCAAACGGCAAAATTTTAGGGTGATCCACTTCAAAAATTGCAACAAATGACAAAATGGATGTTATTAAAGATAGGATTTGTGTAAAATATGGCACAGAAAATATTGAGACAAAAGGAGAAACTGCTGGTTATCGGCAGTTTCTTCTTTTGTTTCAATATTTTCTAAGGCATCTTCTGATAGGGACGTCAAAACCAGGTCTTGTTTGGGAAAGGGTTAAACATCTTCTCTTATACCAGTGGGCCAATTTTGACCAAACTTGGCAAGGATGTTCCTTGAGTGACCCTTTCTAAAAGTGGTTCGCGAATTTTTGATTCGTCAAAAAATGTGGGCGTGGCAGGGCGGGGCTTATCAGACTTAGAGAAATAATAAGAAAATTCTTTAAAAAATCAACCATTGGGCCAATTTGAACCAAACCTGGCAGGAATGTGCCTTGAGTCATTCTTTTCAAAATTTGTTCACAAATTTTTACATTTGTCAAAAAATGTGGCCGTGGCAGGGAGAAAGGGGCTTATCAGACTTAAAGAAATAATAAGAAAATTCTTTAAAAATCAACCATTGGGCCATTTTGAACCAAACCTGGCAGGAATGTGCCTTGAGTCATTCTTTTCAAAATTTGTCCACAATTTTTTACATTTGTCAAAAAATGTGGCCGTGGCAGGGATAAAGGGGCTTATCAGACTTAAAGAAATCATAAGAAAATTCTTTAAAAATCAACCACAGGGCCAGTTTGAGCCAGACTTTGCAGGAATATTCTTTGAGCCTCTCTTTTCAAAATTTATTCACAAATTTTTACATTTGTCAAAAAAAGTGGGCGTGGCAGAGAGGAAGGGGCTTATCGGACTTAAAGAAATCAAAAGTAAATTCTTTTAAAATCAAACAGTGTGCCCAATTTAACCAAACTTTGCAGGAATGTGCCTTGAGTCATTCTTTTCAAAATTTGTTCACAAATTTTTATATTTGTCAAAAAATGTGGCCGTGGCAGGGAGAAAGGGGCTTATCAGACTAGAGAAATCATAAGAAAATTCTTTAACCCTTTCACTGCCAAATATTTTTTTCGGACGTGCTTCTAACCGCTGAATTAATTGGAAGAAATTTCGATACCCTGTTCACAAAAACATGCATAACTTTTGACTCATTTGATGGATTCCTTTCAAATTTTCAGCACATACAGACAAATGAAGCACCTATATGTGACCAAAATTTAAAGGTAATTTATGAAATAAAAAAAAAAAAAAATTTTTATGTTGTTGGTACTCGTCCCCATAAATTTGTCGACAAAAGTCGCCTATGGCAGAAACCCCTCGTCGACAAAAGTCGCCTATGGCAGTGAAAGGGTTAAAAATCAACCATTAGGCCAAGTTGGACCTGACTTTGCAAGAATTTTCTTTGAGTCTCTCTTCAAAATTTATTCACAAATTTCAAGATTTGGCTGTGTAAGGCTTACAAGAAATCATGGGATAATTCTTCCACTTTAGCCAGTGGAGCGATTCCGGCCCTCTTGGGCCTCTTGTTTTCTGATCAGTATAATTTTGAAATAAAGATTTACCTTGTTTTATTTAAATCCAACAAAGTTTCCAACAACCCTATACAAAAGCAAGAAGGCCGACACGCTTGCCAATTGGAATAAAAACATGTTTCAGAGCCATAATTTTAAAGTCAAATCAATATTAGTAACATTAAGGTGGTTTTAAACATTATGTAACTAGATATTTATGCCCCCGTATCGAGAGATCAGGGGCATATTGTTTTACTCATGTCCGTCTGTCTGTCTGTCTGTCCGTCTGTCCGTCCGTCCATCTGTCTGTCCGTCCATCCGTCTGTCCGAAAACTTAACCTGAAAACTTAACCTTTGCCTTTTCTCCAAAACTATTCGGCATACAAAGCTCAAATTTGGTATGCAACTTCCTTTCAATGATATCTATCTGTTCCAAGCAATTTGACCTTCCTCAAGGTCATCCGTTAACCCTTATTAACCCTTTACTCTACGAAAACCGAAAACTTAACCTGAAAACTTAACCTTTGCCTTTTCTCCAAAACTATTTGACATACAAAGCTCAAATTTGGTATGCAACTTCCTTTCAATGATATCTATCTGTTCCATGCAATTTGACCTTCCTCAAGGTCATACCTTAACCCTTTATAACCCTTTACTCTACGAAAACTTAACATTTTAGAAAAATGGCCATTTCGGGGGCATTTGTGTTTCACAAACACATCTTGTTTTCATTGTTTATGCCTCACTTTACCTGGAATAGGGACTTTGAACAAATTTAGATTTGCTACACAGAACAACAGTAACCTGACTGGACTATTGTAACATCCAGTTACTGTTATTAGCTCCACTGGCCGAAGGCCAGCGAGCTATTGTCATGGCGTTGTGTCCGTCGTGCGTCCGTGCGTCCGTCCGTGCGTCCGTTAACTTTTTCTTTAAACATCTTCTCCTCTTATACCAGTGGGCCAATTTTGACCAAACTTGGCAGGAATGTTCCTTGAGTGACCCTTTTCAAAACTTGTTCGCGAATTTTTGATTCGTCAAAAAATGTAGGCGTGGCAGGGCGGGGCTTATCAGACTTAGAGAAATCATAAGAAAATTCCTTAAAAATCAACCATTGGGCCAATTTTAACCAAACCTTGCAGGAATGTGCCTTGAGTCATTCTTTTCAAAATTTGTTCACAAATTTTTACATTTGTCAAAAAATGTGGCCGTGGCAGGGAGAAAGGGGCTTATCAGACTTAAAGAAATCATAAGAAAATTCTTTAAAAATCAACCATTGCGCCAATTTGAACCAAACCTGGCAGGAATGTGCCTTGAGTCATTCTTTTCAAAATGTGTTCACAAATTTTTACATTTGTCAAAAAATGTGGCCGTGGCATGGAGAAAGGGGCTTATCAGACTTAAAGAAATCATAAGAAAATTCTTTAAAAATCAACCATTGGGCCATTTTGAACCAAACCTGACAGGAATGTGCCTTGAGTCATTCTTTTCAAAATTTGTTCACAAATGTTTACATTTGTCAAAAAATGTGGCTGTGGCGGGGAGAAAGGGGCTTATCAGACTTAATAAATCTTAAGAAAATTCTTTAAAAATCAACCATTGGGCCAATTTGAACCAGACTTTGCAGGAATGTTCTTTGAGTCTCTCTTTTCAAAATTTGTTCACAAATGTTTACATTTGTCAAAAAAAGTGGGCGTGGCAGGGAAGAAGGGGCTTATCGGACTTAGAGAAATCATAAGAAAATTCTTTAAAAATCAGAAATTCAACCATTGGGCCAATTTTAACCAGACTTTGCAAGAATGTTCTTTGAGTCTCTCTTCAAAATTTATGTGTAAGGCTTACAAGAAATCATGAGATAATTCTTCCACTTTAGCCAGTGGAGCGATTCAGGCCCTCCTGGGGCTCTTGTATTGTTTTGCTGATGACTGCCTCCGGTATAGCACTATAAATTTCTTCACAGATCAACTTGAACTACAAATAGACCATGAAAATCTGGAAGTTTGGGGTAAAAACTGGGGAATGAGATTCAAAGCAAAAAAAAGTTACATAATGATCATAAGAAAACAAATTTCAAAATTCTACATGCTTGACAACCACATCCTCGAAGAAGTAAATGACAATCCATATTTAGGACTCCATCCACATCAACCCACATCAACAAAGTAATTATTGAAAAAAAGCAAACTCCACACTTGGCTTCTTTAGAGGGTTTTTTTCTCCTGCTGGAGTAGGAATCTAAGGCACTGTACTGAAAACTGCAGAAAACCAGCCTACGTCTCCAAGGTAGACCAATGAGAATCACATTTACGATCAAGAGAAAAAACGTGGAAGTCCCCGGATGAAATACAAAACTTCCGTCGATTCGCCCCAATAATGTTTCTTACCAGTGGCATATGGTTCGTAATTTTTAATGTGCCGGCCAGCCCCTTCCTCATATTCTTATAGGGCCCTCTGAAATTTTTTCGTGTCGATCCCGCAATGGTGCGTCCTCGCCCCTCGGCAGAACTCTGAAGGTGTTTGAGGGGTTGGTCCCAGGGCTGCCCGCATATCAATTTCTAAAATGATCCAGACCCAGGTGAACAGTGAGAGCCGGGGAATTCAAAGAATGTGTATCAGTTAACATAGTCAGAAATCAAGTCAAGAACAATTCTAAGTGCTCCGAAACAACTTATGCAAAGTCTGTCCAATACAAACACTCCTTCTAAGAAAACAAAAAAAGAGTGGAACAAATTCAGAAGAAGCAGTTTGCGCTAAATCAGTAGGGTATTCAAATCAGCCAATGGCACTTTGATCTATAAAATCTAATCACGCACTCCCCACCAGCTATCTAATCCATACAGATTAATAGATAGAATGTTCAAAATAAGAATGATGACTAGTTATTTTCTTCTTTTCCCTCAATTTTATTATGCCCCCTTTCGAAGAAAATGGGGGTATATTGTTTTGCAAGTGTCGGAAGGTCGGTCGGTCGGTCTGTCCGTAGACCAAACCTTGTCCGGAGCATAACTCGAAAAGTATTAAAGGTAGAATCATGAAACTTCATAGGTGGATAGATCTCATTATGGAGAGGTGCAGTGCTCAAGAACCATAACTCTGCCGATCAAATTTTTTGAGTTATTGCCCTTTGTTGATTTTATAACTTGATTCTTGTCCGGAGCATAACTCAAAAAGTATGTAAGGTACAATTATGAAACTTTACAGGTGGATAGATCTCATTATGGAGAGGTGCAGTGCACAAGAACCGTAACTCTGCTGATCAATTTTTTTGAGTTATTGCCCTTTGTTGATTTTCAAACTTGATTTTTGTCCGGAGCATAACTCAAAAACTATGTTAGGTAGAATCATGAATCTTTACAGGTGAATAGATCTCATTATGGAGAGGTGCAGTGCACAAGAACCGTAACTCTGCCGATCAATTTTTTTGAATTATTGCCCTTTGTTGATTATCAAACTTGATTTTTGTCCAGAGCATAACTCAAAAACTATGTTAGGTAGAATCATGAAACTTTACAGGTAGACAGATCTCATTATGGAGAGGTGCAGTGCACAAGAACCGTAACTCTGCCGATCAAATTTTTTGAGTTATTGCTCTTTGTTGATTTTAAAACTTGATTATT